>VWZW01001528.1:0-20470 GCA_013397115.1 Edolisoma coerulescens
TTCGCTGTTGGCTTCCTGAAGTCAAAGAGGACACGGGAGGCCGGAGGGAAAAGGAAAACAGTACCAATGAAGTTTCTCCATCACTCGCACGCCGGGTGTCCCCGGGGTTGGATGGGGCCGCTCTCAGCCCTCTTCCCTGCCCCGGGCATAGCGAGGGATCAGGGGACACCCCCTCCCCGTCTGCCCTGAGGGACAGGGGAAGACTGAGGCGCCCGGGAGGCTGCCGTGGCTCCCGGGACGAGCCGGTGTCGCGGCCCCGGGGGAGCGGAGCGGGGAGCGGAGCGCGGCGGCCCCGGGCCCGGCCCGCGGCGTTACCTGCACCGGCTCCAGCGACGGCCCCGCCGGCACCGCAGACACCGAGGCGGAAGTGCGGCCCTAGCCGCGGTGGATTGACAGGCGGCTCCACCATTCGCAGAGCGCGGCCGCGCCCCGCCGTTGCCAAGACGACGAATCAGCTCCCCCGTCCCCCCGCTGGGAGGCGGGGCGAATGCTAATGAGGAGCCGAGCCTGACCGCCCCGGGCCGCGCCACCGCTGGGGAGACCGCTGGCCAATGGCGCGGGGAGTATGCGGCTGAAGGCGTGGCTATGCAGATGAGGCGGTACCGGCAGCCCCCGGGGCCCGGGGGACGCCTCACTTGGCCCGTTCCCAGGGATTGTTGCTCCCTCCGACACGAACGATCGCACTGTGGCTGCTCTTATATTTGTGATTTGTGGGATACTTGTGCTAGCAGATGATTTCAGGACCTGAGCTGGGCTCACCATAACCTCTAGGAGACTACGTCCTTCTCATTAAAATGCAGAGGAAGGTATTCTGATTTATTTAGTAATGTGCGGGTGGATTGGCGGGGTGATGACCTTCAGTTGCACATTTTCTGGTAGATTCTGCGATTTGGTGGGGAGGAATATGAAATCAAGCACATTTTCAAGGTTATGTAAGTTTCAGACCAGCATCCGTATAATTATGAATTCCTTCATCCTACTGGCATCATCCATGCCGTGTCATTTTGAGCAGGTCAGTGGATACCTCAAAACCCCAGAGAAATGGTGCACAAAGCCATGTGTGAGTATGAAATGGTAGGGAGTGAAGGAGGGAGATGAGACACAAATACTCATCCTCAAAATTATCTACTCTAACCACAGATTCAGCTCGCGGTGCAAAGCAAATATAGGAATGAGCAGATTAATTCTGCAGCACAAACTCATTCATCAGAGGTGGACACAAATGTTCTTAAGGGAATGGCTGCAAGGGCAGTGGGGAAAATCATCACGAAATCTGAACCACTCCTTTGCTGCACAGCTCCCTCCTGCCATCCCCAAATACTTTTGCTGGCACACTGTTAGTTCTGGAGTATTACTCACCCCTAAATGGGCTGACAGCTCCTGGCCATCAGCCATGTGCTGACAATGTACGAGACACGAATTAACAGTGATAATGCTCCTTGCTCTGGCACAAGTGTAAGGATTTAATGAAATCTCCACTGGGAATTTCTCACACGCATTGGGATTGAGGAGTGTTTTGGGGTGGGCGCAGCTGGCTCCAAGGATGTCTCTTGGTCCTTCTCAAGCCAGTCTTGCCATACCCATATGTTGTTTCATCTCTGCATTTACCCAAAGTTGTTGGACTCCTCTTTAGGGAGTACAAATCTTTGGGACTAAAGGATAATTTGTATCACTCCAAATATTTTTGTAATATTTTCCTGATTTGGCCAGAAAAGTTATTTTTTTCCAGTAAGCCCCAATTCAGCCACCCTCTTGGGTTGCTCAACATTATAGGCTCAACATGAAGCACAGAAATACTTCTACTGTATCTTTTCAGCAAAGCCCCACAAACAGAAAGTGAACGGGAATTTAAATTATTATTTTCTGACGGTGCAGGCCTTTGTCATGACTAAGCAGCTGATCTGAAAGAGTTCTCCAAAAGGACCATGGCAAGAGAAATCCACAGATTAGATGACCAAGATATACTGAATTTTTATAGCTTTTTCAGGTCTTAATTGAAGGCATGGGCATCCTTCTCCACACCAGTTTGTGAGCATTTCAGCTAGATTTCCATGCTTAGCAAAAATGAGGATAATTGACAATTTCTTCCGTTGTTAAACATTCAGGGACTGTTCTCTAGCAAAACTGGACAGGGAGAAGAATCCAAGTCCATATTTCTCTCCCTCCTGCACTGGCAATGAGGGGAGAGAGCAGTTACCTTTTAAAGGAGATGGCACGGAAATTCTGCGTTGTTGGCAGAGTTTTGCAATGTTAAAGTAATTAAACAGGGGGTTTACAGTGGAAAGTGTTGGGCAACTGTCTCAGGCATGGGTGTAACCATCAGCTCCACCTCTAATAAACCCAACTGCTTCCCTCCTGTGGAGAATCCACTTAGAAAACTGATCCCAGCAAACCTTGTCACTGCAGCAGATTTAGGAAACCTAAATGAGTTACGAAGAAGGAAGGGCAAAATGGAAAACCAAAAAATCTTGAGATGTTGGTGTAGAGATATTGCAAGGAAATGCGGCATGTTGCAGCAGAAATACTGATTGTCAGCAGTCAGTCCATCACCCATTGTGTGGAGGCAGAGACAAAGGCCTCTTCCCTCCTCGTCCAAATCATCCAGTAGCCAAAGCAGTCACTCAGTCCCAACATGCTTGGGCAAGTTGTCCAGCTCTGCCATGGGACGCTCTTTTTAGCCTGTGACTCCTTGCCAGGGAGTTTCAAAACCAAACCCATTTGTTCAGTGAAGGCTCCAGCATCTTCAGCTCGGTGCTGCCTGTCCCTCCTCCAGGTTGGAATTCCCAGCACCCCGTGCCTCCCCTGCCTTTCAGAGACACAGCAGTGTCCTCACAGTTCTGTGCCAAATGTCCTTGGAAACGCTCCCAACGCTCCTGCTCACCAACAGCTTCACCTTGGAGGAGTGAGGGGCTTGTCCACACTTGAAAGATTCTTTGGATTAAGGGACAGTGTGAATTAAAAGCAGAATGGGACTCCCAAAATATCTCTGGGCAAATAAGCCCCAAGACATCAAAGCAGTTGATGAAAGAGTTTTCAAGGTCTCTCTCTTCCTGCATCCCCATATGAGTGAGCCAGACACCACTCTGCAAAACAGGAAACATCCAAATCTTCCATAATCCGAATAATAAAGATTTCCTCCTGCAGTCTAGGCCATCTTAAAAGACAGGAGTTTTCAGTTCTATTGGCAATAATAGAGTGTTTCGAGCTGCTGGCATTGAAAAAGGGAAGATAGTGGGAAAGAGCTACAGTCACAGAAATTTATTTAATAAAAAAAATATATATTAAAAAAGCAGACATTGGTAATACTGATAAGGCTGTAATGAAAAACGTGGTAATGCTGGAGCCACATGAATTTTAACCAGCACCTTGAAGAAAAGCAATTCAAGGGAAAAAGGAATCCGTAAATAATGAGGCAAAAGCTGAATAAGTAGAAATAGCCAGTCTGTTAAAAGGCTGAATAAGCATGTTCTTTGTAATGGCACGGAAAGGAAAAGGCACAACAGCCTGTATCCTCCGCTTCAGTGATAATTCCCCTGCGAGCTGCACCCATTCAGCTGAGGGCAGTTCAGGGCCTGAGCCACTTCCCTTCAATATAAAATAAAGTTTTGAGAATCTCTGTGGTCAAAGTTGTGAAAGCTTAAAAACCTGGGACTTCAAGGGGCTTTCTGCAGGAAGCCAGAAAGCTTATTAAAAGCCATGTTTTCTCACAAAGTCTAGACACAGTCACAGAATCACAGGATTGTTAAGGTTGGAAAAAACCTTTAAGATAATCAAATCCAACTGTGACCTCTACGTTCACCATTAAAACATGTCCTCAAGTGCCATATCCACAGGTTTTGGAACGTGTGATGTACCCCTCTGCTGAATCCTGAATTCTTCTAGTTCCAGGTATGACTTCTGGTGCTGGAAACTCCTGTTCCTGGAGCTGAGTAGAGATGAGCAGGAGGATGTGCTCAGGATAAAAACATTTGGGGTAAACAGGCTCACTTTCATACCCCATCTTCCCCAGGATGGAAGTCCATGGATTTTTTGCATATCTGTAGCAGGGAAGGTGGGGGTAGATCAGTTTTAACTCACGACTTCAGTCCTTCACACACCTGTATAGGATTTGGGAAGCTCCTCAGGGGAACAGTGTGGAACCTGACTTTTAGGAACCCCCTCCCAGTGAGGGCTGGAACACGTGAGCTTCAGCTTGAGCTCCAGGAGCAGATCTGCAGAAACTCTCTTTTCCCAATGCCTGTGCACCACTGCTGCCAGTTGATCTCTCATCAATCAGTGATGCTTTATATCCTAATAGATGTTTTTTTGCCAAACTTGGCCACAAGAACATCTTATTTAGAATTAACTCCCACATCCGAGTTCAGCTACGCGGACGGCAGCGAGGCGAGTGACCCCTGTACTCTTGGGAACGCATTTCCCTCTTAGGAGGGCAGTAGATCAATTCAGCAGCTCGTGTGAGGCTTCTTTCTGGAAACTCAAGTCAATAGAAGTTAATTATACTTATTGATGCAAGATCAGAATTGATGTGGGAGTAAAATTTAACCTGTCTGAGTGCTTCCTTGGTAACTTCCCTCTGTCCCCAGGACCTCACTTGGAGAAGCAGCTGAGCAGGGTGGGTGTGCAGGCAGCAGAGTGAAGGGAAGCTCCTCACAGCCCACCGTGGAAGGGATATTTCCTTTTAGATATTCCCTGTGCCAGAAATCTAATATATTATATTTTGACTGCCCAGGTTAGATGTTACTGATGTTGGTTAATTTAATTTAATTATTCACTGAATTCAATACTGTTGTTTCAGTAGCACAGCTTTTCCCCGAGGCAGCACCAGTTCCCTCTCCATTTTGCTGCCTTTGTGGATGAAGGGACAGCAGAGAAATGTTCTCTGTGGCATGCACATGTATTTTCCAAGTGTTCCTGATGACAGATTTGCACTGTGCCCCCCAGCACAGTGCCAGGGCTGGCAGAGTTCACAGCACGAGGACAACTGCCCTGACACCCAGGTGCCACCTCCTCACGATGCAGCGCAGAGCTCAGGCACCTACTGACCCCAGGAATGGGCTCAGGACAGTTCAGCCCTGCAATTTTGCAAAAAATCCCTAGATTTTAACCCTATGACCTGTGACAACCAGCAACACCTACCAAAAGGAAAAAAAGAAGAGAGGAAAACAGGAAGAGAGGAAAAAAAGAAAAAGCAACACTGTTGCAGACTGTCAGCTGTGTTTATTGATGCACTATAGACTGTTTTAGCATGTAATTTTCTCTAGCTTGGTAAAACTAGCACCTTTGATCCAGCAAATATTTATATGCACACATTACTTGCTGGAATAGTCTCCTGTACTTAATGTAACAAAGTCCTGTCCACTGGTCCCTAGGCAACCACTAGAACAAACTAATTAGTAACCTACAAATTCACACATATCCATCAAAACAAGATCCAGGTTAATTTTACGGTGCCTCAATATTTTCTGTGCTCAAAAACTAGCATCTCAACTTCACCAAAATAAATTATACTAATTTACAGATTGGTTTTTAAAATGAGTGTAAAAAAGGTCTCATCATTAAATTCCACCCAAAAAAAAAAAAAAAAAGGTAATGAAGTAAATAAGATATTTGAGCATGAACAAAAAGAAAAAAAAAATCAGATCCTGTCCCAGATCCTGTCCCAGATGGAGTTGGGAAGTTTGGCTCTGGATCTGAAGGCTGCTGCACAAGAAATCCCCGACAGGCAGACAAACTAATGTGCCTCCCTTGTCAGCTTCTGTGTCAGCTACAGCTGACTCTATTTACTTTTAGCCCAGAGAAGGAACTGGGAGCAGAAGGAAAAGAAAAAAAACCTTCATTGATATTCACAATGTTGTCTTACATGTCCAGCATTATTTTTGTCCAAGGAAGCTCTTTCAGAAAATGGGAGAAAACAAGTGATGAAGTGGAAGAATGCCCTTCAGAGGGGAAGAAAGGACCCTGTTGTGGAGGAAGGGGTTTGTGTTACTCTGTATTAAAGTACCATGAATCATTTTGGTTTCTGTTTGTATATTGGGTAGCAGAAGAGTGAGGTGGACTCAGGCTGAAAAAATGGACCTTACCCTAACTAAGCTAAATGTCAAATTAGACATCCCTAACGATGAAGGCGGGTTGGTGGAAATTGCAGCTCACCCTGACGGCGAAAAGCCCCACTTGTCCCCATTTCCATGCGAAATAAACGATGTCCTGACCCCAAAGCACAGCCCCTCTCTGCACCACGGGTGAAAGTCCAGGCACTGAGCTTTGGCAGGAGAGCTCATGCCCGCTGTCTGCCTGCTGGGCTGGCCGCGCCAGCGTTCCCAAGCGCCAAGCCCCACATTCCCGGCCACCCCGGCCATCCGGCCCCACGGCAGCAGGAAGGAGCCCTGCCAGCTGCCTGCTGAGGCTTCCCAGCAGCCAGGGACTGTTCTGCCTGCAGCGCTGCCCAGGGCTCCTTCACATTTCCACGGATTCCTGTCACCAGGGATGGGAACCTGGAAGGAGGAGAAGCCTCTTTACCTGTGCGCTGCCGCTCTGGATGCAAAGCACACTTGTGTTTTTCCAGTCCCACCATCCTGAAGGGGATTTTGAAGGTCCTCTCTCCTCATTTACACCAAGTGAGGGTTTCTCCCTGGCTGACAGAGCTCAATTTTGACTCCAAGCATGGCATTTACACTGCTGGGAATAATGTCCAAGAAGGCACGACTGACAGGAAACTTCTAATTGACCACGATGTGATTCATAGGCAGGCTCGCACTCTCTGAGTTAAAACAGCATCACTAAAAAAAAAAAAAATCACCGAAACCCCCAGGCTGTCTGGCAATCAAGTGCCCCAGGAGCCTTGACATGCTGGTGGGGGATGGCCAGGGCTGTTTGCTGCAGGTGCAGCAGGGCTGGAGCTGCTCAGCTCCTCACGTGCAGCTCAAGCAGGGTCCAGCAATGGCTCTCCAAATGCAGCCACTGTGGTTTTGGCAGTGGCTTTGCACAGGCCAGGAGAAACAGCCCTTCTCTGGAAGCATGGAGGCAGAAAGAGTGAAGACTGAGGCAGGAAGGAGTGGGGTGAGGAAGGAACAAATGAGCCCGGATTTCCTCAAACCAGTCATAGAATCATAGGGTAGTTTGGGTCAGAAGTTTTGGTCATTCCTCCTGCAATGCACAAGGACACCTTCAAATAGACCAGGCTGCTCAGAGCCCTGTCCTCACGTGCTTCCAGGGATGGGATGTCCATCATTTCTCTGGACAACTTGTTCCAGTGTTTTACCACACTCATTGTAATTTTTTTTCCCTAATATCTACGCTGAATCAATCCTCTTTTAGTTTAAAAGCATCACCCATCCTTGGCAGTGCTCAGGCCAGCCCTGGGAGTTCTTCTGGCCAGGAGAGGGACAAGTCTGGAGTAGCCCTGTGCCAAGAGAGGAGACACAAGTGCCCTTTCAGCCAGAGTGAACTTTATCAGGTTTTTAGTAGGAAAAAAACCATTATCTGTTCACAAGAGCAGCCTTGTGAGGCTGCACATGCTCTCACTGCTTCAGGCAAACAGAAGTGGAAGGACTTTTTCCTATCTTTTGTATGTGCAGCCGCTATTTAATGTAAATGTACTTACCAGAAATTGAATAACTCCCACACCAGTAATTTTATACCCATCCAACATTTAAATTATGAACGCAATAATCTGCAGCACCACGACTCACAAGGCAAGGCTAGAATTCCCGAGGCAAGAAAAGTCTATTTTTAGACCTTGGCAGCTGAGATTTTTACTAGATGCAGAAATTTTCTCCCTTCTGCTGCCTCGGGGGTTAACTTGCGTGCAAAGTTTCAGGGTTTTGTTCAAACAGCAGCAAAACAAACAAGCTGCTCTCAGGGGAAGGAGTGCAAGAAGAAATCCCCGTGCTCTGCCCGGGTGAGGGATTGCCTAACAGGGTTACGCTGGGGCAGAGAAGTGATGAAATTGGTTGTTCCTCTGAGGACATCCTCTGGCTGGGCTGTAACCTGGCTCAGGAGTGGTGGGTGTTCTCCCTGAGCAGGGGCTGTGCTGGAATCATTCCATCCTCAGTCCACGTAGCTGGCAGCAGTTCCACAGGAGATGCTCCTGACTCATATTTGCGAATGCCATTTAAAATCTTGGGTTATTTTCTTCTCTATGTTTCTCAGGGTTTTTTTTTTTTTAATATTTCAGGGACTTGGTGTTTTATTTGCTCTTCTTCTGTGTGTGGCACCCAGGAGAGAGCAGAGCAGTGCAAAACTCTTCTTTCCCACTGTGTGTGGCAATAGCAGAAACTGAATGAGACAGAGGAAAGGATCAGATGCACCCCAATAATCAGAAGCTCCTTTCTACTGGGCCCCACAAGGGATCTGTGTCATCCAGAGCACAGAGGCAGCTCTGGTTCAGGCTGAGCAGCTCAGGGTTTCATCACTTTTTGTGTCACATAAAGGCATTTATAAGCAGGGCTCATAATAACTGGTGGATGAGATGTGATGCTCCTTCCAAATCAGGACTGTAATGTTCTCCATGCCAAGCTCCATCTGGAATTACAGCCTGGTGAGAAATCCCAGCCCTGGCACTCTCCTCCCTTGACAAATCACCCCACTGCCATTTCTTAATCAAAGGCTGCCAAAATGGGAGCTCTAACACCACCTCGCCTGCCCAAATCCAGCTGAGAGGCTGCTTGGTTGCAAGAGTTAAACACATTTATTCGCCTCTGAGTATCATCTGTGGACCATGTACAGAAAAAGATGCTAAATCTCTGTCTCCCAGTGCCCTATGAAAGGCTCTAGCAGAGTAGATGGACCTTAATTTCCTCTCCTCTGCAAAGCAATGCACTGCTTTCCCTGATGTCATCAGGCTTTGGTTGTGCTTGAGGGAAAAAATATTTTAAAAAAAGAAAAATATTGTGGCAAATGGAGCTGCAATTCTTTTAAAACATTGTCTTTTTTGAGAAGTAACAGCAACAAAAATTACGTTAAGATCAAAGAGAAAAGAAGCTGTGCTCAAGGATAACTCAAAAATAATATGGGGCGGTTGCTGAGCAACTCTCCTATGCAAAGTATTGCTATTTTCTGATCCCTCCCCCCATCTGCACAAGAGGGATGGTGTCTAGTAGTGGTCAAAGAAAAAGTCTGTGTGATTTCCTGGGTGCAATTAGATCTGAGGTCTTTGCAAACAGCTCCTATCAATCAGCCTCGAGCCATTGATCTTACATCTAAAGCACTTATTGAAAAATAAGTTATGTTTTTTTTGATCTAATCCACTGTTAAGGATTCCTTTCTTCCTTTTTGAGGCTGGGTAAATAAAATCCTTCCGTCAGAACTTGCTTAATAATTATGCTGGACACACAGCAGACCAACTCCTGAGGGTGAAGCAAAGCGACGACTCAGAAGCTAAAGGCTGATTTCTTTTTCTCTGGTCTTTTCTCTTTTTCTTGGAACAGCTATTCTTCACCCAGGCACTGCGCAGTGCGAAGTGCATTCCAATAATCAGGGTATTGTCTGTTATCTGCCTCGAGCTGAGAAGCGCACGTGCCGCGGGGATCTGCCTGCTGCAGAGCGATACCCGAGGACTTTACCTTTCTCCTCCCACCGTGGGCCTGTCCTTGTCCTGCTTTTGTGCAGCTGCTGGCACTTGGCTCCAGATGCAAAAGTGCTTTTGTCCTCTGAGGAGGGGTAGTCAGTATCCATCCCTGGGGATGTCTGGCATCAGGATTGCACTGAGACCGTCAGATGGAGGGGCAGATGCCATGACAACCCCATAGCAGGGCTGGGACACAGCTCAGGTGGTCACTGCCCCTCACTCCTGCTGGGGTCTCTGGGGAGATGTTTAGATCTCTGATAACCATGGACATATATTGTGTCATCTCATTTTGTCACAGAAGGGAATAAACTCCTGAGCTCCACCCCAGCCTGCAGAAATAGGAGGGATCCCACTTTTCCATCTCCCTGTCCAGCAGGGCAGGATGGAGATGTCACTCAACACCACACTGTGCACCCCTCTGGGAAGGGTCCCTGTGAGCATCCTGGGAGCGGGGTCAGCCACAGGGTCAGAGACCACAGAGGCCCCGCTCAACACTTCTTCCCAGGGGATGGACCTGAGGCAAAACAGATGCTTGACCCACAACAACATCAGTGTGACAAGGCTCGCCCTGCTATTTCCCAGTGAGGTTGTTTTTTTTTTTTAAAAAAATACCCTTTTGAAAGCAGTGCAGTCATCTCAGCTCTGCCTCTTGGATGCTGGCAGGCTGCCACCCTTTAATTAAGTCTGCTGTTATGTCTAATGCTGGTGGCAGCGTTTCAGGGCACCAGCGCAGAGGCTGTGGGAGTGGGAGATGAGGTGGCTGCAGAGCTGTGCGGTGACTTGGGTGTTCAGGCTAACACGCCAAAGTAAGAGCGTTGATTTTATCATCCTCACTGGTCACATCAGCTCGTGAGCGCAGATCCGGCCAGGCCACAGAAAAACTCCTTTTCCTGCAGGGAAGAGGGCAACTGGGAGCAGAGAGGGTTGGTTTGGAACACCACCCCTCGCTCCATGGCACGAAAGTGCTGCCAGAGCCGTCTCTGAAGTGCCTGGCCCCCGGTGTGCGCCCGCAGCTCGGCACCGCCCGGACCCGCAGCCTGCGCACGGGGCAGCCCGCACCTCACCGAGCCTGAGCGCCGCTTCCAGCCCGGCTGACAGGAGCAGGGACAGGGGAAGGGACAGCTTTAGCTTCTCTCACCGTGCTGGAGGCCAGACTGCAGGTAAAGTGTGGGTAGCTGTCCCTCCACTTCTGGCTGCTCCACACAGAGCAGCGCAAATTCGTGTCGTTCGCCATCAGCAAAGCGAGTCTGTGGCCGGGTACCTTTCACTGCTACAGAGCCCCTTTGCTGCAAGCCATGGCTTGACTCCAGTGCATTCTTCAGCCTCACTCCTCCTCACACAACTCCCAGGAGCACAGATCTGTTCCTTCCTCTCCTCTCCACGCAGCTGCCGCCGTTGTGCGAGCCCGGGGCTGAATTTCAATGCCACTGTGCAGTGACCACGCACAGGACACGGTGGCGAGGCACAGCCGGGAGCCTGCAACCCCAAATCCAGGTTCCTGCAGCTCCCTGTCCCCACAGCCAGCCGTGGATGCTTTGGAAAACCAGCCTCGCACTGCAAAACGCGTTGGGATCTTGTCTGGGACGTGGGACTCTGCCACCACCAAGTGATCGGTGGAAAGAAGAGAGAAGAGCCCGCTCGAGGCAGCACTCGTGTGACCTCGGGCTGGGGCCCAGCACCCTGCGATTTGTATTCTGCCTCTCGATCTCCAGCAGCTGTGCCCCGCCGCCCCTCCTGGTCTCCATCAGCTGCCCCAGAGCAGTTTGTCACTCCCTCAGCCCCACAAGGCTGATTGGATCTGCTCTGCTTGCAGATAAAGCCATGGACAGAGCCGCGTTGCAATTAAATACTCTCCCGGTTCTATGCTAATGAGAAGCAGGGACAGAATGCACAATGGCAGATAATTACAGGCGAGCAATTACAGACACAATCTTCCCTCTTCCTTGTCCTTGCAGTGTTTTTTCCACTGTTCCACACTTGCCGTGAGGCTGACACAGCCACCAGAGCTCTGAAGATGATAACCACAGTAATAAAAAAGCTCTTTGAAGCACACCCCTGAAGCT
This sequence comes from Edolisoma coerulescens, assembly GCA_013397115.1. Taxonomy (NCBI): domain Eukaryota; kingdom Metazoa; phylum Chordata; class Aves; order Passeriformes; family Campephagidae; genus Edolisoma; species Edolisoma coerulescens. Next base: position 11,629 of record VWZW01001528.1, read on the forward strand.
CCATGAGCCCTGGTCATCCCTACATGCCATGTTTCTGCAGCACTGCTAGCCAGGGCAGTGGCCAGGAGGTCCACTTCAGGTGGTCTGAGCTGCTAAAAGTAGTGTCATTAAAAAAACCCAACTTAACCATGATAATTGAATTAAAGGAATATAATGGAATATTTCCTGCTTGTTTCCAAGAGGGCTTGTAACTTGCTAAAACTTTTTGAAACCCAGCTGCTGTAAATAGCAGCTCATGTGCTTTCCCAACCGCTTACCTTTCTTGCTCAATACCGAGTGTCTGTGTAGGAACTGTTTTTCAAAACACTGTACACTTTCCACAATTAATTTGGGGAAGTCTTGTGGTGTGCCCCAATGCTCAGAAAAGGGCTGTGACAGGCTGGGGAGAGCCGACGTATAAAGTCAACCTATAGAAACAAAGAAGCACATTTTTATACATGCAATATCAGGCAGGATTGCTTAGAAATAGTGAAGCGCTTTAAAACAATGCCATAATATTCTTAAATGCCACGTGTCACATGAAATATTATTCAGAATCACTTCTCCCTCCTTCCCAACCTCCCTGCAAACAAGTGGGATCTGCACAGCCCGGCCGTGGGCGCTGGGAACAGCATCAGCTGTGAGTGGTGCATTATTAACAACTGGAATTATTAACTCTGTTTCAGAAAGCTGTTCTGTGCCTCTGCACACAGTCGTTTGCAAAATTATTTGGAAAATTCATCTTGCACCTGATCCCTCCCTTTTTTAATGAACCGTGTCGTGCTGTCAGACAACGCTGAAGGGCAGCAGAAAGCAAGGAGAAAGGGAAATAGCACCTGAAAGGAGAGGCAGAGCCTTTCCCAAAAAGCACCTCACTCACAAAGTTAAAGCAGAGCAAAACAAGGGGAGATTAAAAGAGAAATTGCACTGTGGGAGGGGGTGTCAGTGTGGTGGGACCCGGGTCCCTCTGGGGAAGGTGAATATCCCGGTTCCTCACTTACTGCCAAAACTTTTAGCCACCAGGAAGGTGCTGATGGTACCTGGCTCCAGTTTGGTGCCCTCCTCTATTCCCAGTTGCCCTGGCTCTGCCTCTCCAGCCACAGCTCCAGGGAGAAGACAGCTCTCTCTGCTCCTCGCTTTTTTCTCCCTCAACATCTGGTTGGAAAGTAGGGAAACTCCCTCTTTGTAGTGACCAGGGATACCCCTGGGCTCCAGGGGAGCATTACAACCACTGGAACTCTTGGTATCCTCACTCCACGCTCAGGTCTGCATCTCATTCCTGTTTTTGCTGCTCTTCTCTTTTTTCCAAGCAAATTACTGAGGAATCCTCCACCCGCCAAGCACCAACCCAACCTTCATCAGATAACACTGCCTGCAGAAATTGTACAGCAGAGTTTTTTGTGTGGTTGACATTAATTTTCAAGCTTCACAGTGTCTTGTAGGCCCTGTGAAAGAAAGGAAAGAGAGAGGTGGTAATGATTTCTTGCTTCCCCTGCCCTGCTAGGGTGATGTTTCTCAGCCTCCATGGGGAGGAGATGTGTGGGAAGCAAAAGGGTAAGAGGAGTTTCTGTGGCCACTGGTTTTGGGATAAGCAGGTACAGTTTGTCATGCAGCCTGAAAGGAGATCTGGCTTCTGCATCCCCCAAATTCTTGCTCCTCTGCTCTCTGGCACTACACCACGCAGGAAAATTGCTGATTGACCATCATGCCCAGGACGTGCCGGATCTGACCAGTGATCCTGCCGTGCTGAGGCAGAGAACAGCCAGGGGGATGACAGCAAACACCTTTCAGAAGGAAGACCCAGCTCCTACACACCTTGTTTTGCTACAGCTCCTGTGTTATTCAGTTCCTTAAATGACAGAGAAAGTGTTTAATGTTCCTTGTCCTCAACTTCTCCCTCCAGCATGGCTGCACTCTGGTTAGGCAGAGGTCAGAACCAGCAGGACGTGATTACTCACTGGAGAGGGAAGGACTTCCAGTTTTTCTTTCTCCCATTTTTTGTTTCAGGATGGTCTGAACTCTCCTCAGATCACAGCAGCTGTGACATCCAGTGGCAGCTCTGTAGCATTTGGAGTCCCCCAAGACAGCTTAGCTGAGTGGTTTCACAAGAAGAGCCATCTCATCACCACAGTCAGGAAAAGGAGAATCCTGTTACTTACAGCCACAGCAAACTCCCTCTCCTTAGGCCAGAAGCCTCAGCAAAGCCCAGGCTGGCTGATGAGATGGATTTATTTGCTAAAACCCTGTTTGCTGCAAGCCAGACCAATAAAGAAATCTGCTGGAGGTCTCAGCTCTCCAGACCCAGGAGGGCTCTGTTTCCTTTGCCCTGTACTATCTTTGCACAAATCTGATTCCAAATGACTTGTCCAGAGGCCAAACCAGCTTCAGGAGTGGGAATTGGGCTTGGAAGAGGAAGACAGTTGATTACAGCACTGGCAAAAACATCCTGAGCATCATTGCAGCTTTGCCTGCAGTGAGCTGATGCTTCCTAAATGCTTTGTCTTCTTCATGTCACTGTGTCCCTTTTCACTCCTCTTCCCCATGCCTTTGTAGCTGGATGCCTGACATACTCTCTGTTAGTCTCTGCTGCCTTGTAATGAGCATCAAAAGAATGAAAAGATGATGAATCGGAGATCGGGACCCAGGGCAGTCATTAATAGAAGGGAATACATTAGGCACACCACAGCTCAATAGAAAATGTATTTTCCATCTGCCTTTGTTACACAGATCTAAGGGCAGGCTTGGCATTGTCTCAAGCAGCCAGAGATGGGTTGAGACAAGGTTTTTATGAGAAAAGCCAGCAGTCAGGGAACATCCTTGTACAGATGAAGGTCTTTCTAAATTAAGTGATCTGGAGACTGCGGGTCAGGCTTTGGAAGGCAACGGGCGGGCAGGGGGAGCAGCATCCCACTGGTAGCAAATTCATAACCAGGGAGCTGAACAGAATCCAGCCCCTTCAAAAATGGAGAAGTGGCCACAGTGGCTGACAGGAGTAGGACAGGGAACTTGGCAGAGTTCTTCCAAGGGCTGGGATGACAGAGGGATGTGTTCCCCTCTCTCCAGGAAGGGCACCTTTCTCTGGAGAAAATGCACTTGATGACTGACACTGAAGTGCTGGACCTTAAACCTTGAGAGGGCTTTTAGAGACACAAACTCTCGAAATTCCTGCCTGCAATGGCAGCATCTCCAGAGAGATAACAGAGGTGGTGTCTTGGTGAAGGAGTGCTGCCCGTAGGGCCTGGGCAGGTGCTGCTGCTTCATTTCACAGGAGCCACTGGAGAGGGAGAGAATAACAACAAGCTTCAGTCCCTCTTGGCTAGACACTGCCCAGCACCTGGGGGCACCAGGTTTCATTATCAGGGGCTTCACAGAAGCCAAATGGTCAAATAAACAAGATAAAGTTAGCTAGACTGCTGATTCTCCTCATCTCAGACAGAGATCTCGTTTGCACTCTGCTCTCCAGAGAAATGTGTTTCCCTCTATTCCATGTTGCTTATAGAACCACATATGCTTGGGGAAGAAGTGTCATACAGGAAATACAAGCTTTGGCTTACAGAAAAATCCCTCAAATAATGTGCCTGAAGGACCCTCCAGCATGTAAGACACCTGATGGGAGTCTGTGAGGACAGCTTTTGCTCTCAACTACCCTGGCATGACTCAGAAGAAACTCTTTTAGTTCAGTTAAGTTGGGCAGAGACAAGAGCAAAGTTGCCTGTGTTTGTGTTTGGAAGTGATCTGGCAAACCCAGGGCTCCATCATCCTCCCTGATGCACACAAAGAATTAATGGATGTGCATCTTTGCAAGGGGAAAGAGAATTGTGCTCATGTTGAGCATCGATAATGAATTAAACTGAATTAAATTTTGATACATATTAGAGATGTATTAGTTACTATATAAAGTAATATACTTAATTAGCCCAGGAAGTCTCTTAAATATTACATAAGGTTACCAATGAGTTCCTGCAGGAAGCGAGGGAGCTGACATTTGTAGGTCTCCTCACATGAGAAGCTGACTGCAGCTCTGGAGAAATCCATGGACTCCACAAGTGGGCTTAAACTCTCCCCCTCTAATTGCTTAGTGACCTGAAGGTTTATGAAGTCTGATGGAATGCAAAGGAGCCCACTGTGCCACAGCTTGCACCATGGCCCAGAGAAGCCCAGCTCATTTCTCTACAGCTGCTCTGTTTTCCATCTGCCTGGGAACGGCACTGGCTTTGATTAGAAATGTTTCAGTCCTTCCCAAATCTCCTTTTGTCACTGCTGACCCACACCGCTCGCTGCCATTAGGAGTATCAGAAACAAAGCCCAGGCCTCCCTCTTAAACCATCCCCCGATGGAGTACCAAATTTAACGGATACTTTTTCAACCGAGCTTTAACATTCACTCCTCCATGTGGCAAAATGCTTCCAGCAGCTGCACATGGATATCACATCTTGATATTCAGACCCTGCTGTCTCTCTCTGAAAACAACTATCGGCCTGAACAGCGGCTGCCAACTCAGCCCAAGCTGACAGATGTAGGATGACTTCTGGTTTCATTCCCCGCTGTGCTCTGAGATTTTAATTTCAAAATACAATACTGAATTGGCCTTGACATGAGTCAGGTGTTAACTCTGATCAGACAGTTACTTCATTACTAATGGCCTTACTCATCCTGTTCTGCGGTGTTTTCCTCCCCCAGAGTCGTTAAACATTTCCCTGCTCACGAAAGTGCTGTTGGATTGAACAAGGATAGAAATGTGACTTTCTTTGGTGACAACGTGATTTGTAATTTCAGGGAGGCCAAGAAGCCAAGAGCAGTCATGGTCCAACTCTGAAAATCTCCCTGTACTAAAGGATGCATTTTTGGACACTTTGGGAGTTTGGATTTTCAGGTTACAGCTGGGAATGGAGAGAAAGAACAAAGGAAGGAGAGGAAAGAAGGAAGGAAAAGAAAGAAGTGAAAAGGTACAGGACATGTTTTGAACACAGGTGGACACACGCTGTGCCCAGATGGGGACAATTCTCCTCCAGAATTTGTGATCCTTCTCAGGGACGCGGTGGTTTTGTGGCCATTTGCAGCTCTCAGCACGTGTTGTTTTGGGAGTGGAGATGTTAGCTCCTCCCACCTTTCTGAAAGCTGGCTCACAGGTTATTTCTTAGCATTCCAAGGATTATTCCGCTCATCATCGTCTTTGTTCAACATCAAACTTGCTCAGTTATGTCCCTCGCAGTATGCTAAGGAAGAGACCTTCTGCCACCAGCAGAAGCTGTTTTGACACCTGGCTGAGCTGGATGAAGCACATCCAGGAACTGATTTCATCACATCCCAGCCCAGTTTGGATTGCCATGCTGGTTTTCAGTCCTAATAGCTCCCCAAGTTTTGACAGACAAGTTGTTGTTGGGTTTGTTTTTAAGAGAAATACATATCAAAGAGTAACATTTCCCTGCAAAGGCGTCTCTAGCATGAGAAATGCTCCCCTGGCATTTTCTGTGTCTTACTCACTGGTGCTACATGTAAAATATTTAAGCTGAGGGTTTGTGATGTATCTTGGGGGTCTGGCAAAACAGGAGCTCAAGGGGTCCTTGAAGATTTTGCCCTCAGCCACTCTGGAGTCTCTTTTCTCTGCCACACTGCCCTTCCCCTCACCCATGTGTGCTGGTAACTTGTGAGGGCATCTCAAAAAAAGGGAATTTTCCAAACAGAATAAACATGTCCCATGATGAAAGGCAGAAGGAAAGGAAATAAAACAAAGGGATGGGTTTCACAGTGACAGATATTTGTGTGAATGCCAGAGCACTTTCAACCCTCATCAGTAAAGACATGAACACAAAGAGGTTTTTTAATCATCTCATGCTTTAAAGTTTGTTTCACAGACGCACTGGCTCCATGGGACAGAAGTAAGCAGTGGAAAAACTACAATTTGTGCATATCCTCCTAGTTCCAGGTTTATAGAGAGCTATCTGTGGGAGAGATGGCACAGACAAGAGAAGACTTTTTGACTGTGAGGGCAGTCTGGAAGGCTGCTGGGACTGTCTGGAGGGGTTGTGGAGTCTTCATTCCTGGAGATATTCAAACCCTGACCAGACAAAGTCCTGGCCAGCCTGTTGTACCTGACCATGCTTCAGCAGAAGAGTTGGCCTAGAAAACCTTGAGGTCCCTTCCAGCCTGAACCATTCTGTGATCTGCCACCCCCAGCTCCTGCTTCTCAAGCACAACCTCAGAATAAACAGGCTCAGGAGAGCTCGGAGCTGAGCTACAGCTCTGACCCTCTGGAAAGGCTCCACTGCACAGATCCACAAGGATGGAGCAGTGTTCAGGCTCTGAGCTTCCAGAGATCTCCCTGCCCAGGAGAGAACCCCTGGCCTGGTGCAGGGTGATCAGAACACCCTACATGGACATCTATAAGCACTTAGGAGCATGTGGGATATCTACACGTGGCATGTGTCCTGTGTAAGCCAGGTCCAAACGTGAGCTCTCAGACCATCTGTGTGCATGTCTGTGTGTGATCTGCTTCAACCACAGGTTGCATGGTTTCCTTTATTACCAAGATGGCATTTTTCCTGAAATATATTAGAAATACACTTATCCTGTCTGCTGAAGCAAGAGAGAAACATCAGGACCAGGAAACCTGTAGTCTGAGCTCTATCCCCTCTTATTTATCTAACAATCCTGGCAATTTACTCTGGATAAGCAATATCTGTGTTTTGTCCACATTGTATTTTATCACTTTGTAAATTATCTTAGGTTCTAAGCAGGGGGTTTGCTTTCTATCCGGATGGTAAAAACTCTGAATAATGGATGACAGCCAGCAAACAACAAACTGCTCCTGGGGATAGGAGCTGCACAGCACACACCCCATCACTTGGAATTTGTAAACATTTCAATGAATGCTAGCGCTTGACCGAGTAGCTGGAGATTTCAAATAACACCAGATCACAGACAGCCGCACAGTGAAAGTGGTTTGTGAGTTCATTAAACATCACAGGCGTAAAAAAAACCAAAAAAACAAAAAAACGAAAAAACAAAAAAACAAAAAACAAAAAAACCCCCACCTGTTTCTCCATCACGTCTGTGGTGATCAACATAAAATTCACGTCCTCTCTGCTGCGGCTGTGCTGCGGCTGCCCAGCTGGGCTGTGGTGAAACCCCGGCCCAGCCAGGTGTGGGGTTAAGTCTGACCATGCTCAAGGCAGGGCTGAAGCCACGCACGAAGTGCCTCCAAGCAGTTTTCCCACTGCCCGGCGGATTCTGGCACACGCCGCATCCTCGGCGCTCCCAGCCGCGGCTCCGCGGGCCCGCAGTGACATCCTCCGTCGGGATGCGGCAGCAGCCGAGCCTGAGCCATCCGTGCAGCCGAGCGGCTCGGGGACACTTGTCTCGCCGAGGAAGGGGACACACATGTGTGCCAGGCGGCTGCAGGCTTGCCCGGCTGCGGGCTCGCTGTGCGCTGCCTGCCTGCCCTGCACACAGCTGGGAAAAGCGAGCCCGCTTCAGAGCCAGCGCGCTGCCCCAGTGCTGGGCTCGTTAAGGGACGGGATGGGGCTGCTTCTTGCTGAGGCCACCCTTCGGTGGCCAAGCCCTGCGGGAGTGCTGAGAAGGGTTCCCACTGCTCGGCTCTGCCCGCTGCAAATGATTTACCGCGATTCCGGAGAGCCCTCTCGGCCCCCTCCCAGCGGGATCAGCCGCTGCTATCAGGACAGTGGCTGTGGCAGTGTTTGAAGAGGAATTCTGTGAGGCTGTAGTAGTTCCCGAGGTGAAAATAGCTTTTGGAGCAATCAGAAGGTGGCAAACCCCCTGAGCATTAACTTCAGGCTTGTTTCTGGGTTTGTACAATTTTCTTGCTTTGCTTATTTTCTTTCTGCTCCTCACAACTTACCAGAATTTCCCAGAAAGAAGGTGCTTGGTCAGGGTCTCCAGCCAGTACCCCCCTCTCTGTTTTGCAGTGTTGCTGCTCTGCACATCCCTGTGCTGTTCTGCAGAGTGGTGATAGTGCAGCTGATCCTGCCCCTGTGACACGACACCTGTGAGGATGTTTCCTCTCCTGCAACCTGGAGCAAGCACCGTGCACAGAGGTTGTACAGTGGTAGGTAACCTCACCCTGCAGAATCACCAGCTGAAACAAGTCCTCAGACAAAAGTTATTCCCTTTAGCTATGAAGAGTGAACAAGTGGTGGAAGAAGGGAGCGTTAATCACCTCCCTGGAGCTGGGGCTGGAAGCAAGGACTCCTTTGTTTGCAGACCAAGAATCACTCGCTCCTGGGCAGCTTTGCCTCTTCCTCCTGCTGCCCATGAGGACCAGGGGCAAGACCATCACCCTCCATGTTCCACCTGCCCAGGGAGCCCTCCTGGCTGACTGACTAAAAGGCAAATGAAGTTCTGACCTTCACTTCTGTTCATTAAGGCACAGACCCCACGTCAGGAGTAATAAACTCATGGTGGACGCTTTGGAGAGATGCAGGAATGTCGCTGTGCAGAATGCAAGGATGGTCTGGGAGAATTCAAGGCTACTCCTGAGCTGAGAGGGGGAAAAGGAATGTAGAGATGTTCTAGAGGGTGGCAAGGATGCTTTGAGGTAATGTAGTGATGCTCCAGGGTTGAGAAGGGAAGGGGGAATGGGAGAGGATGCTCTGGGGGGATTCAGGGATGCTCTACGGTAATGCAAGGATGTTACCAGGTTGAGAGGGGAATGTGTGGATGCTCAGGGGTGCTCTGGAGGAATGAAGGGATGTTCTGGGCTAATACAAGGATGCTCCCGGGCTGAGAGGGTGCGTGGGAATGTGCTGATGCTCAGGGATGCCCTAGTGGGATGCAGAGATTCTTGGGCGGGTTCAGGGATGCTCTGGGGTTTTCGGGGCTGCTCAGGGGGTACGCGGGGGTGCTC
>VWZW01001528.1:20532-53814 GCA_013397115.1 Edolisoma coerulescens
CACGGCCCGGCGGCAACTCGGCGGCGGGGCGGGCAGCGCGCCCGGGGCTCCTCCCGCCCGGCTGCTCCCCCCGGGCCGTGCCTCCACTCCGGCCGTGCCCCGCTCCTGCCCCCACACCCTCCCGCAGTCCCCGGTCCGCTCCCGCTGTCCCCCGGCCGCTCCCTCCGCCCGGGCGCGCACAGGGAAGGACCCACCCGGCACCCGCGCCTCTCCCGGGGCAGCCGCCCTGCAGAGCCCGAGCCTCACCGGGAGCGGCCCCTCCGCTTGCAGGTGCCTTCTGCATCCCCCTGTACGTGCCCTATGTGCTGACGGGGAGATGGATCTTCGGGAGAAGCCTCTGCAAACTCTGGCTGGTGGTTGATTACCTGCTCTGCACCTCTTCGGTCTTCAACATCGTACTAATTAGCTACGACAGATTCCTCTCGGTGACAAGAGCGGTGAGTCCTGTCATGGCAGCTGAGAGGGACATAACTCTCCTCCTCCTTTGTTCTCCACATTCTCTGCAATAATTAAAAGCTCTTTGAATCCTCCAGAAATTATGAATCTTTCAGCCTGGAAAGCAATAATCATCCACAAATACATAATTCAGTGGTGGTTTCAGATGGTATTCCTGGCATAATGAAATCACGTAAGGCTCAGACCCCGTTGTGCAGGTGTTCCCTTCCCAGGTGATGGGATAGTGTACAAGCAAGCCAGCCAGGTAAGCAGACTTTTAACTAACTTGCAAGAGCTCATTATCTCCAGGACAAACCAGTGGATTGCAGTCAGACTCGCAGCTTCTCCCTGGCTACCACGGCAGTGGATTGCACTGCTAGCTTTGTCAGGGAATGTGGGGAGGTCTCTGTGTGTGGGGAGATCAAAATGCTCAGCCTTTCACAGGAGGTAACGAGCAGTTCACAGGCAGATCTGATCCACTGCTGTTTGCTCATTCCCTGACTGCAAATACAACACGGATTCAGCCCAGGAGTTTGTCAAGTCCTCCTTGTGACTTACAGGGAGTAGCTGGGGACAGCTCAGGCAAGTGGTGGGTGCAGGCAACTGCCAGGGTCCAAGTCAGTGCATTTCCACTTAGCAGACACCCCATTTTGGAGCTGTAAAATGAGTGTTCTAAATCTTCCCTGCAGGAGTGAGATTTACCTAGCAATTGCTCCTGTTGCCTATGGCATATCAATTTGTTGGACTGCTGGGATATTGCCTAGCAACTTTACCAGGAATGCTAACAGTCCATTTGTGAGGAGCCTCAGCCAGCTGGGGTGTGGGACTGTGTGTAAGAAAAGGCTTTCCTCTTTCAGGTCGCCTACAGAGCCCAGCAAGGCAACACCAGGCAAGCGGTGCTGAAGATGGTGCTGGTGTGGGTGTTGGCATTCCTGCTGTACGGACCTGCCATTATCAGCTGGGAGTACATATCAGGCCGGAGCATCATCCCCGCCGGGGAATGCTACGCTGAGTTCTTCTACAACTGGTATTTCCTCATGACAGCTTCCACGCTGGAGTTTTTCACCCCTTTCATCAGCGTGATGTTTTTCAACCTAAGCATTTACCTGAACATACAGAAGCGCACCAAAATGCGCCTGGATGTTTTCCACGAAGTGCACAACCAGTCCTTCGCTGAGGAGATGGAAAGGAGCCCAGAGGCAAAGCTTTCTTTGAAATGCTGCAAGTGGGAGCAGAAGGAGTCAGCTGAAGCCCTCGACCTCTCTAAGAGCAAAGCTCAAGGAGCAGCCTCCACTTCCAGCCTGGATGCCAAAGACCTGCTGGCAACAGGCTCGGAGAGCTCCAGGAAACCCAAGTGTTGCAACAAAAAGAGCTGCAAGAATTCAGCCTCCACTCTGTGCTCAGAGAAACGGATGAAGATCGTGTCCCAGAGCACGACTCAACGCTTCAGGCTCTCTAGAGACAAGAAAGTGGCCAAATCACTGGCGATCATCGTGGGCATTTTTGGGATTTGCTGGGCACCGTACACTCTCCTGATGATCATCCGCGCTGGCTGCCACGGCCAGTGCATCTCTGACTTCTGGTACGAGACTTCCTTTTGGCTGCTGTGGATCAACTCGGCTGTCAACCCTGTCCTGTACCCTCTCTGCCACTCCAGCTTCAGAAGGGCTTTTATTAAACTCCTTTGTCCCAAGAAGCTGAAGATTCAGCCTCACGATGCCCTTCAGAACTACTGAAAGTGAAGCCAGCCCAGTGTGAGGGTGAGAAAAGCCTTGGTTGACTTCTGCAGTATTGGTGTGGGACTGCAGCTTGTTTCCTTGGAAGAACCCAGGAGCAGTGGTCTGGGGTAGGTGAGGAAAGCAGAAAAGAGCCCACTATTAACTTATTTTAGTTCATCAACATCAAAATCCCACCACATAGAAGGATAAAGGGGTTTATTGACATTAACCACAGGTAGTGAAATCTGTGTCCACCACTTGCAGGTGCCACGAAAGAGCTCTGCTGCCACCTAGTCAGCCTGAGCAGCACCAGCATTTTCCTCCAATAAACTGAAAACCGAAAAATAAAAGCTAACAAAAATAAATATCTGGCTTTAAACTACTGCACTAAACTACAGCTTAGCTGTTTGCAGACCTGATCTTCCCCGTAAATGGGAACGTTTTTTCCTTACACTTATTACACGTAGGTGATGATACAGAAAGAAAAGAACAAACCTCAGAAGGAAAACATCTCATTTATCATTTCTGCTACAGCAGCTGCAGCCATAATCTGGATCCCTCTTCCATGGGGTGCAATAGATGTCCCTTCCACACCCCAGGAAGGGACAGATCTCTGCTCTAAGGAGTTTACAGCCAGACTCTGAGGCACTGAGCACCTAGGAGAGCCCTGCTGGCATTGCCTGATCCCTCCCTGCTTCAAAACTGCTCTGATTTCCTTTGGGTCCTGCCACACACTGCCAAGCACTCCCATGGGAATGCTTCCCCCCTGCCTGGAGCCACGCAACAGGAATGGGCCTGGAAGGGCCCCAGAAAAGGGTTTCTGTGCCTACGTGAGAGCTGCCAGCACAGTACCACAGACTTCTCCACAGACTCCACCATGACAACCCAAAGACATTTTCAAATCTCTTCTGCAGGATCTTAAAGATACTCTTCTGGCACTGTGTTAGGGAATGACAAGCTCAGAGAGAAGCAAAACTTGTGTTGTTTTTTTTATGTTCCTTTTTTTAATGTTCCTTTCAGACCTCTTAAATTTTCAAGTTTCACAACTCTTGCATTCTTCCTTGTAGAATACCTCACTTCATTGGAGACCGGGATTGAGCTGATTCAGTCAACATAAGCATCAATTCTTTTATTGTTTAATTTTCAAATTTGTTTTGGAGCAGTCAAATAATTGCACAGATAGAGCACCGGATTCAAGAGACCAGGGCTCTAGCCTTGGTCTTACCATAAAATCCTGGACATTTTATCTCTGCTCCCCATCACAGCTGCCCATTTGTTCTGTAACCTCTTTGGGCACAGAGGCAGTAGGACCAAAAAGCAGATTAATTCCTCTGCTGGCACTGCTCAGTGACGTAGTAACACAAATAAGTAATTAGTTGCCATGGCAAATGCTCGTGTTTAACAGTATTGCACAGGGAAGCTCAAGATCCTAAGTCTGAAAACTACATTTACAAATAGAAACCCAAATGTTGTAAAGTAGTACCCAAAAGCTTATGATGTTGTGATTGCCAATTACACTTTGCTGTTGCAAGCAAACTGCTTTTTGGCTGCTGCTATGAGTAAAAGAAAATGCCATCCAACTGTATCCCAGTGATATTTGTCAAGTAGATCAGTATTGTCATCTGAAGTCAGGTTTTAAATGATGTCTTGTCTTGCGTATGTGATATTTCAGACTTGTGACATGTTCTGTCAGTCTGTTATATATGGGTTAAAATATACCCCTCGAAGTACGTGTGCTGTGAATTGACAGCATGAACTGTTGAGCCTGCTCGTACCTTTCCCTGTGTCTGCTCCCTTCTGAAAACCTCAATAAAGTATTTTTATAAGAAGCTTGCTGAATATTTTATGGTGAACGAGCTGTTGTCGGAAATTATAAAATCCAACTGGAAGCAAAACATCTATGGATTTGCCTGAGGAGGCAGATAGACATGTCACAGAAAAACCAGCTCCTGAAACAGCTGAGTTTCTCTCACCTCTGGTGAGCAGGTTCCTGACAGCCCCCTGAGGGTGTGGTGAGTGCACATCACTCAATTCTCTCCAGCTTCAGGTCTTTTCAAGAGCATGTTACACGCAACCGAGATCTGGAGAGGTTACATCAGCAATAACTCTTCCTGTAATTTACAAACCCCACTGGTCTGCCTGAAAATGACAAAGCCGTAACGTGGCCAAGGCACCAGTTTCCAGCTGTGGTTCTCTTCAGCTGTTCATCAGGAGAGGTGGAACTACTAGATCATTCATTCTGATAAAAGAAGGTGCCTGTTGTTACACCTTCCTTTCCCGGAGGGAAGAAAAGGACATATTTCCTTGTGAGCCTTTTGCACAGTGTTTTCATGGTCTCTGAACTCCATATGGGCAGAATTATCTACACTTGGCTGAAAGTAATTTTATTCATTGTTGGGTTTTGCAGGGAAGATACTTATATTCCTTCCTGAAATAAGAGCTCTTGCCTTGCCAAATAAAAAAGAAAAATAACTACTTATGCCTGGACATGAGGTCACACCTGAGCCTGGTTTTCATACTGAAAACCCTGGGAGCTGCTCTGAAGTTTCAGAGTAGCTGATGACTAATTCAAATATGCTTAAAAGAGTATTGGAATTCTGCTGATTTTTAGTGTTCAGAATATAAATGTCTATAGGTATTTGGCAGAGGCAGTAATCCAATATGAATTGTGAAAATGCATAACCACTAGACAAGGTAGGGCTGCTTGTCAACCAGCCCAGCAAAACACCTGTGTATAATTCATTTGCCATACCTGCTAAAAAAATGCCTCTTTCCTATTGTCTAGGCATAAACTAAGCAGGCAGGACCTGTTTTCAGCAACCATGAAAGAAGACTTGCTGTAATTATGAACGTGATTCAAATATTTGGGGAAGCACATAGGCTTCATTTCCACAGCACATCTCTACACGGAAGAGAAACCCACCTAATTCCAGAGAGAAGCATCCAATTTATGCATGGAGTGTTAGTAAACAGCATTCCTGCAGCTGCAAGTCATGCCCAGGGAGCTTTTTGCATAAGTGACTTCCCACAGGAGCTGTGTGGAGGTGATGCCAGCTCCCCTCTCTTGACACAAACCCACACTCCAGTAACTCGAGGACATGAAGGCTGCCCTAATGAGGTCTGTGGTCTTTTCCTACAGCAGCATCTGCATATCAATAAACTATCAAAAAACCATTTTTTTTCCAGCCCAGCTACTTTCTTTCTGTCTCTGTAAATGCTTCCTCCCTAATCACCAATAATGAGAGATCTCTTTACACAGACAGAGGAACTTTGCTCCCGCAGCCTCTCCTCCAGCCCTTCCTCAATTACCATCCCTTATTTGTTCTCTCCAACCTGCAGTTACAGAAATTGCTCCATTGTTCCACAGACATCACTGAAGCTTCATTAGCTCGAGTAGGAGGCAGGAGAAGAAGAGAGAATGCAAGAAGGAGCTTTTGTTGAGAAACACCTGTCTGGGATAATTAATGAGATTTGCTGGGAGGGAAGGGCTCTGAAATTAGCAAGATGTGATTATATTTTGATTTGAAAGAATGCTAATGGTTTTCCTTCATGTTTGTAAATGACACGTTTCATTTTCACAGCAGAACTAGGGTGAAAAGACCAGGGGTTAACATCCTTGCCAGAAAGAACTTTAACAACGTGGTTTCTGGGAGGGAGGGTTAAATTTTCATTACCCCAGCTCCCGAGCAGTGACACCAGCACAACTCTGTGGTACAGACCTGGTCCTAAAAGAGACCTCCTGCACTCTACAGAACTTGTTCTGCAAATAGATGGGGCACAATAAGGAGTGTTATTATCCTTACTTCTGATGTGAGAATTGCAGACAAGAATGAAAACTCTTTGCGAGCTGCCCTGGATGAGTGCCACAAAAGAGAAAAGCTCTCTCAATTTCTGACACCACAAAGCCAGCCTTTCATGCAAGATTGCACAGATGTTCCTGTAGACAGTAGGGAACTCAACAGCACTTCTCTATTCCCTTAACCTTTAAGTCTCCTCCTTTCCTCCTTACAACAATTTTCTGTCAATATAGTGGCATTTGCAGGATTAAGGAATTAGAGGGGTTTAGAAAAGCAATTAGGAATTCTGCAGATGAAAGGTCTTACCTATAACCCAGTACCACCATTTTATTGAGATATAAAACTATCATTGGCACTTCAACAAACCCACCACGACCTGAGGGAGGAAGACTTGTACACACCTCAAAGGCAAAAAACCCCAGCTCTCTCCCTACACCTCTTGTTTCAAGCTCAGGAATGCTGATGGCTCGTTCAGTCAGCACCATTTTTATTGCTAAAGTCCAGGATGCATGAGCATTACTTATTTACAAGCCCCACACTTTTACTCCATAATTTGCAAGCTGCTTGCACAGCCTGGGTGCAAAAGGGAACTAATCCTTAACCCAAGTACCAAACATCACAGTTAGGGCTGTGTGCACATCTGTGGGGGAAGAACAAGACTATTTTTCCATTTTTAAAATGCTACAACCTGATTTTTTTTTTTTCATGACTTAGAGGCACTAAGCAGGACCTTTGGTTGTGTTGTAAAGGCTTCATGACAAAAGTGGAGTTTTTAAAAGCAGACTGGACCCATAACTTAAATATCTGTTCCTTTAAGCACAAAAATGTGTCTGTGATGTGACACTGACTTTGGAATTACTTTTAACACAATATCCTAGGATTTAGCAGCACAATTAACACCGAAGGAAAACTGATTGCAAAGTAGTTAATAATCTCATTCAAGATCTTTATGAGCATTCACAAACAACAAGCTCTCTGCTAGGAGGGCAACAACAGTTCTGGCAAATTTTTCAGCTGTTAACCAACAGCTCACACACAGCTTTAGTCTTTAGAAGGTGTTTACTGAAGAACAAACGATAATGGGGGTTGCATATAACCCCTTGAACACGAGGCTGCAAGTACACCCCTGCAGTGCCCATGAATTGTAGACAGATTGACAAAGCTGAGCAATCACCCTCCATTACGAAAATAATTTATACTCTAAAACCCACAAATTTAATAGACCACTGTGGTTGAAACACCATTTAATGTCTCTGATACAGCTTGTATTCAAAACATACAGGGATAAAATAATATGTGTGGTACTTTTATGAAGCCTATGGTCAGTGCTCTGGGAATTAAGCTGTTAGCCAAGAGCTTTCATGAAAGGAACAAGATCTTTTGTTACTGCTGTTAAAACTCTTAATCAAAATGAAGGTTGCAAAAGACTTTCCAGAACTGTCTAGGCAGAGGAATGCTGTCATACAGCTAATTCCAGCGTAAGGAAAAGTCTGAAGTCAAATATGATTGTCTGTCATTGGGAGAATACAGCACCAGGACAATATAAAACCTCAGCAGAAGACCAAATGCCCAACACATCCTTCCTGAAGCTGCCACTGGGAAGACCTCATGCAAACAGAAGCCTGCAGAACAGTTCATCTCTATTTCAGAAAGAGCTGAAACCCCTTAGAAATTCCCCCTCACAAGTCCCACATGCTCCAGTCCTCTGCTACAAAGTGACAATCTCAAAAATGAGATAATCCCTGAGAACATGGGGATTATACTGATCTCCCTTGAAAAAACGCAGAAATTCAAACTTCCTTGACTCACCTCTTGAGAGATACTCCAGCAGTACTGAACAAATGACTAAAAGCTGGGGAAATTGGCTATTTAAGGTCATTATGATTGACTCATCTTAATAACCATGTTTTCACCTCAGCAGTTATTTCACTGAGAACCATCACCATGCACCACTTTAGAAAAGTGCCTTCCAGTCACAATTGGTAAATAGGAAATATTTGTAATCAATATTAATCACTCCCAACTGTGGCATAACAAGTTATCAAATCAGAATTGCCTCCTCCACAAGGAAAGAACACAGAACATAAATTTTAGTTGGCCTAAATGCCACTTTTACAACCGACTCTGAAGAGGTGTTTGTGTGCTGACAGAATCTACCAAATTGCCTTTGAAAAGGCAGATGTATTAACGGAAAGACCAGAACAAGCATAACGTTTTCTGAGAAAATCTGAACAAGTTCCTTCTTTATTCAATCACATTTGTGACCCTCTGCAATTATTTTTTCCATTAATGTACAAGCACTCAGGCTTTTCTGGCATGAAAGAGGGAATATAGCTATTTTTTTAGCTTGAATATTCACTAAAAGCAAATCTTCTACTGTGCACCCATTCATTAAGAGCCCTGGTTAGCTAAATGTGATATCAGTTTTATTCCAGGCTAAATACATTAGGAAAATAACTTCTGTAGCACTAATTTAATTTAGTCTTAACATACAATTCTAGAACTGTTCTGTGTTGATCAGCTTCATAAGCCACTTCAAGCCATTGAATAACAATTACAAAAATCACTATCTTTAGAACATTTAATTAGTGATAATTACATCAATTAATAGCACCAGTTAGTAAATTGTACATGTTTCACATGACAATTGTTGTTATCTATCTACAGATTAAGTTTTATTTACTTTGAAAGAAGTTCTCAATGCCCTAAAAAATAAATAGGAGAAGTGTGAGTGAGCTCTCCTAAAGCTCCTAAACACTGCCATGGACTGCAGTTCCATGAAGAATGTAAAGTGGATGCTGGAGGATTATTTTCCAAATTCCAGGTCATCTGTCTTGCCACAGATTTTCTATGTGACTCTGCAAGTTGCTAGGGTCCAAATCCAGACAGACATTTTAATTAAAATTTAGTGGGACGTGGGCTTTTCCAAGCCTGGGTAAGTTTGGACTTCAGCCTTCCATGATTCAGTTTCTACCACTGAAAGATTAAAAAATCACTCAGAAACATAACGTACTGTAATTTAAAAAAAACCAACTTAAACCCATGAAATTTTCATCCATCATAAACCATTTTCCTAATGGCCATAAATTAATTAATGAAGCTAGAAAATGTTGGTTGATTTAGAAACGGAGATGTGTTAGCTTACCAAAACAAAATCATTTTTTCAGTCTGTAGATACAAGGGCCACAAGCAGAGCTAATGTGGCACCCAACCCATCGCAAAGTGGGGCAAGCTTCAAACCCCAGCTCCTGGCTCTGGAGTTATTCAATGTTATCAGATTTTGGTTTTTTTAGACAGATCTCAGCATCCCAGTAATTGCTGTTTTGCACCACTGCTTTAAACTTCCATTACATGTCTGCTGTGGGGGTGGGTAAGTGAAGAGAAGAAACATTTTCTAAAGCAATGCAGTAAGAAAATATTGATTTAATACAGTGACCTTTTACCAGGTTACTTTTTAAATGTGATAAATGCGAGTCCTGTCTGGACAAAGCACTCTGGCTGCCCAAACTCATTTTCCTGATTTATAAGAGAGAAAAACAACAGGAAATGAATAGCCACAAACCAGTATGATTTAATGAATAAGATAATCAAAATATGGGTACTTCATCTGTAATATCACAGATGTCTTCTTGACAACCAGTGTTTTAGCAATCACATTGTCTCATGCAAATGTTTTTCTTCATAAGCATTTTCCACTTTTAGTGGAAGATTAATTTATCTGGATTTAGAGAGTGAATAGTAACTTCTGTCAATAGCTGATTAGTGTGTGTACAAAGGAGGCACTGGGTGGGGATTCCCAAGTCTTTGGGAAACAATGATGTTCCAGTCTCAAAGGTAATTAAGCACCGAGGACCCAAATGTCGAGATTCAAATGAGAAATCTTTAAACCATGACGAAGCTTTTCCATATGCAAAAATTGATCCCAAACCATGAGATGCTTTCTAAAATATTGACTGTTACCTGCACATTAATTGCCTATCGATTTCTCCAGTTACAAAGACAAAAAGGCCCCACACAGGATTTGAATAACAAAAGATAATTTGTTCAGCAGTTCATTTTCAGCTTTTCAGTCGGTCTTAATAAGTCTGGATCTAAAGTGCATTTTCAAACCTGCATTTTAAAAGGTGGTTGTGTCTGTATAAAACATTTTCAGTGTATTTGAATAAGCAGAAGGCTCTTCATGTTTTGTGTCTAGTCGTCCTCACTCATCATGACATAAAATAACAGCATTTGAGTTTGCTGCAGTGCTACAGTCATGTTAAAAGCCTACCAAACCGAGCCCAGGTCACCACTGCATTATGCCACCCACTCCAATTAAATTAGTTGAATGTTACCAGAATAAAATGGATTGTAACAAAGTAACCAGCCACAGCCATTACTTCTTACTGAAATGGAACATGCAGACACGAGTGAGTTATTAAACCATAATCATATTGATTTGTAGTATGGATGGTCTTTTGTTCTCACTCATCAGTCGGGAAATGTGTGTACAACACACAAATCCATGTCCCCACCTTGGTGGCATAACAATATAGCAACATGCAAAGAAGAGAGCTGAGCAAGGAATGCACGCTTCAAGGAGTCAAAGCTATATTTTATATATACAAGGGCAGAGAAAAAAAACCCCACAAACCCTATGGATGACAAATCAGATGTCGTTAAGGCCTCCTTGGACAATTCTATTTCAATCAGAAAAGAGGAGATGAAAAATTACTCTCAGTGGGGAAACGAAGGACAAACACAACCTCAACATTAAAACAAGGTTGATGAAAATCTCCCTGCCTTTGTACTCCTACCAACTAGGTTTTATGACTCAGAAAAATGGGCACATACCACATGATAAATTTCAGAACTGCTTAGAGAAAAATCAAGAGTGCAGCCTTAAGGAAGCTTTGTTCTGTTATCAGGAGTTGCAAAATCATCTCTTATCATTATTGGCATGCAAATGTGACGTCCCCTCCAAATAATAACACTCCCCTCCAAGTAATAACTGCAGCCTGTCCAGACCTCTACAGAGCAGTCACATTTAAACCCTGTTTAAAAAATGGAAAAATTGTTGCTGGGGGATGGCACTAGAAACTGCAGCGTGGAAGACAACCAGAAAACAGAGCTGTTCTTCAAAGGGCAGGCATGCATCAACATTGGGATGAAGTTTAGCTGTGTCAGGGTGGAGTTTTAATTCACACCAAAGCCCTTTCCACAACGGTGCACTCACAGTGCAGATGTTGGCCAGTATCCCATGGAAGACAGGACAGAAAAGCAGTTGGATGGTGGTTCTGTATCCAGCAAAAACTATGACAGGATCCCACTCTATCAGCACAAGTATCTCTGGTTCACAGCCTCTCCTGTCATTCTTTAATTTGAATTAATATTCAAAACCAAGTAACAATTTGTTAAGCATGGTCAAGTCACACAAATCTACTTAAAACCAGAAATCACCACAAAGACTCTTAGTAAGTACACAGACAATAACAGAAGATCTTTCCCTAATGTAAAAAAAATACTAGGTAATGTAAAAAAGTGCTTTAGGAAACCATAAGTAAAGCAGATTGCAAAATATCTCATCTTAAACACCCTGATTCAATGCTTTAGTTAATGTGCTGCAATGAGTCCAACAGTATCCACGTTTAAAAGTGTGGTCCTTTCTAATGCCTGTTTTTACATTAGCATGTGATTTTCTTTTTTTGTGTAATTGATACCACTTACATTTTCCAAGGGCTTACAAAGGGGAAGAGGACTGCAAATAAATATAAACCCCCTGCAATTAGCACTGAAATAATGCTGTAATTGTGTACTAAAAAAAATGCATTAAAGAGTACTGGAACTGTAAAGTGCTAAACAAAATTACGGCTCAAGCCTCTCCAGGAAATAGAGAATTGACTGGACTTCAATTCACATTGAATTCCCATGGCTTATTGTCAGAATGAGAAATAAAATCTACCATCTCTTTCCTCTTGCCAGCTCAAAAAACAAGGACAGCATTAAAGGGTTCAGCAGAGGAAAGCAAAAGGAAGTTAATCCACCAAAACCTGAACAAAAACAAGCCCACCCACCCCAACTCCAGCCAAAAAAGTGGAAAGAAATCCTATAGCACACAACTCTTCCCCAAAACAATTCACTGTTAAGCTGATTATTTTTTCCCTCTCTGTTTTTAGAGGCAAAATGCATTTCCTTTGTAAATCCTTTCTTTTCAGAGGTTCTTCCACAGCCCTGTGCCTCTCTTGGAGTGGAATCCAAGAGATCTTCGTGCTAACTCTGGAGGAGCACCCTGGAGGAATGTGAACCAAGTGATTAAAGACTACGGGAAGTTGAAGTTTCTACAAAGAGCTGTTCCAGCAGCAAAGCTGAGCTCTTTGGCACCCTTCATGGCCAGATGAGGGAGTACCTGATGCTGCAAAGCCTCCTGGAACCCTGTTAAGAACATGGCTTCAGGAACTTGGTGCTGCCACCTCAGAGAAGGCGGCTGAAATGCCAAGAACAAAGAACCCAACTCCAGGATCAACGGCACATTCCGGGGCGGTGTCAGGAAACCTGCTGGGCTTTTCCCACACCAGTGAACAACGCTGCCCTCCCTGCAAGAACTGAGGGTACCTGAGCACTGAAGGAAGGGTGGGAGCTCCTGTGGGTACTGACGCTTTTAGAACAGCCTCTGGCATTCTCCAACAAAACCAGAGAGAGTGCAAAGCATCTGGGGGTATTAAATAATCTGCTAAGAAGCTGCACCAGCTTTGGTGCTCAGGCAACCTTCCCCTGGTTTTATTAAATGTGGCTGAAAAGCATGAAGCAATAGAAGAACAGCAGTGAAGCCTAAAAATGCTGCACAAAACCAAACAGAAGGACAGAACTGAATATTAACTTCTACTTAATTCAACTCAGTAAATCCCAGGGATGAAGGAAAACATGAGAGAGACTTTAGGATTTAATATTAGTTTTGATTTTTTCCTGATCCTGTTTGTACCAATATTGCTGCTTATAATGCACAGATTACTTCCCACACCTGATCACAAATAGAAGGTGAATTTAGGACAGGTAACTACTTGGTTTGCCATCATTTATTAAACAATTCAGGCTTTCAAGTTGACCTGTACTTTTTCAGAATTAAAAACCTGCTTTTAAGGATGTTCCATGCAGAAGCATTAGACTACCAGGGATGAAATCAAAAATGGGCAGTGAAAGAAGCAGAGAGAATTATCACCTTCACTGTGGTGTGTTAGAAAAAGTGGTTAGAGGCTACAGCTGAATGTTTTTTCATAACCACTCAGTAATTTCCTCTATTTCTGATACTGTTTGCGTCTCAGCATCCTACAAGCCTGTTCAGGTCCCTTATGAAAAAGCTTATTAATATGTTTTGATGAGTTTCAACTTTCCATTATTAAGATAATGATCTTTTACACAAAATATAACCAGAGTACACAGAAGCAGCTCTTCTTTCAGTATCAGGAGAGGGCAAAGACCACTGTTCTAAATTAAGATTCCTGAATACCTAAAGAATAAAGTTTAAGAACACAGTCCATTAAATGATGTAGTTAAAAAGAAAAGGGGGGGGGGGGGGGGGGACAGGTACAAAGAACTGTATTTTTCTTTTATTTGAAGCATCTAAGTCTATGATTTCTCAGAACATTGCCTGAGATTCCTAAATGGGAGAACTCAGATGTGAGTCTCAACTGGCTGGTTCCTGGCCAGTTTATTCAGCTACTTAGCTACTGCCAGCATTTAGATAGCTAATTATTTATATTAATGAGGAAATCGTTTCAGTCATTAATTGCAGTTGTTTCATGCTCCTCCTTCCGAAAATTACTGAGGAGCTGTTCCTCCTCTGAGGAAAATAAAACCCACACCAAACCATGAGAGAGCAGGGGAAAAGTTTAAGATATGACTGAAATTGGTCATCATATAGAAACAGATAAACGTGGGACCACCTTATTTTTATTTTAGAATTTTTGATTAGTGAAAATTGAGGAAGTCACTTCAATTCATAAAACAAGCCAGCATCTCCTGCAGATCCTGAATTTCAGTCATTTCTACTAGACAGCATTCTCTTCACTCCATAGTATGCCAAATAAGAGCCAGGCTTCCAGTTCAACACCCACCACGATTACAATTTTCAAGCTTGGTTGTAAAACTTCAGAGACACCTCAAAAGTGAACAAACTGACAAAACAATCTTTCCAAAGCAGCAGTCCAGAACAAATCCCCATGCTGTGCCCTTCCATTTTAACAACGAAAACAACCCACAAGAAGCCCAAATCACAGAGGTGCAGATGAATCAAACTGCTATTTAAGTTTTGTTCTCCTTCCAGCACAGTTCACAGCAGTTGTGGCTCCTACCACTTGACTGGGCTTAGTCCTTGTGACTGTTCTGTCTTCACACAAGTGTCATACAGTTCTCTCAGATGCAACAGCAGCTCCTCCAAGTTGTCTCCTGTCAGCGCAGACAACGCGATGACCCTCTCAGCTACCTGCTCCCTAAGGAGTGGCAGATTGCTCCTGGACTGAGCAAGGTCAATCTTATTCCCAATCACAACACAGGGCCTCTCAGACAAGCCTTTTTCATATGCTTCCAGTTCATACTTCAAGTCTTGCAGCTGAATCCACGGCTGAGGCACAGAGAGATCCACCACGTACAAGAGGAAGTGGCAGCGCTCAATGTGCTTTAGGAAGGCCATCCCCAGGCCACGGTTCTGATGAGCACCTTTGATGAGGCCAGGAATGTCAGCAACTACAAGAGAAATTTCACACTGAAGCCAACAGATCCAATTAAAAACCCCAAAACAGATCCCTCCAGTCTTTTACTGGCCAGTGTGAGTATTTTCAGAATTATGTCTTAGTGTATCAATAGTAAAGCACAATTCATGCTAAGTTTGCTGCAATTATCTTTTAAAACACCTAAATTTAGATTACTCCAGTGCAGACAGAATACAGACTGACAGTTTGGCTCTGAAGGTGCCTACAACATGAAATGGGCTTTCAGTACAGTTTTGTTTTAGGGTCTTTAGAACTAGCAAGAAGTCTACAGAACTCCTGAACCTATTTCTGCAGCATTTTAAAGCATTACCCAGGTGACACAAATTGCTATCAAAGTACACACAACAAACTCCAAATTCTTACCTGCCACTTGTTCATAGTCTTGATAGTGGACAATGCCAACATGGGGGTTTAGGGTTGTGAACGGGTAGGCAGCCACAGCCGGCTTTGCACGGGAGATGGCTCTCAAAAGTGAGGATTTGCCAGCATTGGGAAAGCCCACCTGGAATACAAGCACTCAATCTTTAAACAAATCTGCAAAATTCTGCTAGGCCAGACAGTTATTCTGCAGTTGTTGGACTACATCAAGAGCATTTTGCAGCAAAGCATAACTTTCACAACTTTGCCAGCTCATGTTAGAATATTTCCATACTCAAATACAGAAATAGATGAAGCTCAAAGCTGACTCAGCATTTTTCACTTCAGAGGATGATAAACCTGACTCTAACAAAGTCAAATGTTTAGTATCTGTAAAAAGAGAAATACAGGGATGAAATAGAAGATGATTTGAACTTTATCATTTAGGAAAAAACCCCCAAAACCAAGAAAACAAACCAGTTTAGAAGAATTCTCTATGCTGTACTGTTCAGCTGCAGAACCAGCAGACAAAGCTGCTGTACATCATCAGCAATCACTGATGGATCTTGTTCTTCTCTGTATAGTGTGGATTTAAGCAGAAGTAGGACAACACCAAGTAGCAAGAGAGTGACAGCTCTGTGAATCACTTTGGACACCCTTCCACCAAGTAACAGCAAGAAAGCATCGAGCTGCATCTCTAAACAAGCAAGCCGGAGGCTAAGAAAATGTTATCACACATTATTCCTTCAGCCAAGTGTCATCCTCCAGCGATACGGATGCTGAACCAACAGAAACTCACCAATCCTGCATGAGCTGTTGTCTTGAGCTCCAGCTGAAGGACCCTCTCCTGACCTGGCTCTCCCAGAGTAAAGAACTTTGGAGCGCGGTTTTCATTGGAGAGAAAGAAGCGATTCCCTTTCCCTCCCGCTCCTCCATAAGCTGCAATGTACTCTTCTCCGTGCTGAGTGAGGTCAGCCACAACTCTGCCATCCTCCTTCACCAAAGTACCTACAGGGACCTCAAAGTGAAGAGATGCAAGCGTTACACTGAAGCTCAAAGCCTGCAGCAGATCCTCCACCAGCCAATTTCAAATTTGCTGAAAACCACTCCTGTATATTCTCAAGGTGGGGAACCCAAAAAGAGAATTGTACTTCATGAAGCTCACTTTTGGAACTCAAACAGCACCGTCAGACATTTTCCCTTCATTACACATGAGATTTGCTCACAATAAGGTTTTCCAGCTTGAAAATCAGCCATGTACCAAGCTATCACACAGCAGGCAGCACTCACTGACTTACTTTAACATACATGTGTGCACCATTAGCTCCATAACAGTTTTTGCTTCCTCCTCTCTCTCCGTGAAAACCCTGATAGAAGGGGAACACTGAAGAAAGTGATTTCATTTGCTGGTCAGCTGCAAAGCAAAATACACACATTTTGAACACATTGCTTTAGTAAAACAGGCACAGAAGAGCAACCTCTTGACTATTCTTTCCCTTTTTGAATATTGCATGAGTGCACATCCTATTTACTGTCTCAACAATAACATATCAGGGAAGACTAATATTAATCTATTTAACTGCCTTTACTTAACTGCTTAGGTTTATTAACCATGCAGCTAATAAAGTGGTCATTCTAAATCAAAATTAACTTGCTAGATTAGATTTTGCAGCAGGGTGGTGGTAGAAGAAGCTTTATTCGTCATAAGAGGAAAATTTAATCAGATCCCAGCCTTAACATAACACAGGCACCAGGCACTAAAGTATATGTAAAATACCTTGATTTTCAAAGTTCTTCCTAAGGCTGTCAGTGTCATTTATGTCCCCCTTACCCGAGCTCAGGACAAAACTTAAAATCAAAGACAAGTCATACAGAAATAACAATTTTAACCTTTCTGACATCTACCATTTCTTACGATCTATGTAGGGCTGTTTTAGCTGGGGTGGGATGTTAAGCAGTAAGACAACAACACAAAACAACAGAGATTTAGTGAGGTTTACCTTTCAAAATTACATGACCCCCATCACCTCCATTTCCACCATCAGGACCTCCAAATACTTTTCTGGGCTCACTGTAGAAGGAATGGCCCCCTCCTCCTCCTTGTCCTCCAACCACGCGCACTTTCCGCTGATCCACGAAATAACGTGTCTGCAACAAGGGTGGGGGTTGGAGCCTTTAAGTACAGTTTATCAGATTCATGTTCCAAGAAGTTTTAGTTAATAAGCAAGACCTGCTATTTTTAGCCATGATGAATTCCATTCAACAGTAAAAAAAAAAAAAAAAGTAATCAAAACTTTGCTGCTATTCACAGACCAACTAAATGTAGTGTACTGAGTGTAATAATAAAGAAAAACAGATCTCATCTTCCAAGTACTTTTAAGAACTTCTTTAAAAGTGTATGCCTAAGGCTATGTTGATGTAACTTTATCTAACTCCAGAAAAGGGGCTGAAATTCCCAAGGGAAAATATTCCAGAAGTACCTTGACAGGTGGAATTGTTTACACAGAGGGATGAAAGGAGGAAGCATGACCTTGATTATGGTAACTTTCAAATTGTGTCAGTTACTAAGGGACTTCATAACGAGAAAGGGTTTTAAGGGTCACTTTAAGTAAACTGCACAAATAGTACGCGAGAGAGAAAAAGTCTTATTAGAGTTACGATACCAAAGATAAGCAACTGAAAAAAAACCCCTTGCAACTGAACTTCTGATAATCAAACTTACACTACTACTAAAAAGCCTCTTTTAGAAAGTATTTGGCACCACCACATGGTGAGACAGTAAACTATGGCTATTAACGGGAAGTGATTTATGGATCATTAGAAAATAAGATTTTCCAGAGACGTGTAAATATAAAAATAAGATGAAGAATAAATTCTAGGACCCTCCAGTTTCTCTGACATAAAGTGGTGCATTTTTGCCAGCTGACTACAACGCAAGACTAAAAAACCAGTGAGAAACAAAACAGCATTTTAGATTTAAAGCTAAAATACCGTTTTACAGCTTTAGCTTGAAAAAGACTTCTTGCTTTCTCGACTTATGGATGCTTCCAGCCCAAAGAGGCCAAAGGGAACGTGAGCGCTACTACGATCACTGTGAACACAGAGAACACCGCGGGTAAGACTCATTCCCTCGCTATTCTGAAAGTTAACTATATTTTAGTCAGTATTTCCTCACTCCAGAAGCGCCAGCGGCGGGAGCTGTGTCTGAGGCACCCCGACCTCGCACGGAGCCCAGCACTCACCAGCTGCCGCTCCGAAATGGCTCTTTTTCGCCTCAGCCGCCTGTCCTTGGCGCACCTGGCGCAGGTCGTGGAGAAAGCCGGCGGGCTGAGCAGGAGCAGGAGCGGCGTCCAGGGGCTGCGGCCGCTCCCGCCGGCCCCGCAGCGCCTCAGAACGGCCCCGGCAGCGGCCGGGAGCGCCGAGCCGGCCAGCCCGGCCCCACANGCCTCCGCCCGGCACCGGCCCGTGCGTCCCGAGAACGGCGCCCGTGAGGGCTGAGGCAGCCCGCGAATCACATAATCCGGAATGCTTTGGGTTGGAAGCGACCTTAAAGATCATCTCGTTGCACCCCCTGCCCTTTCCACTACCCCAGGCTGCTCCAAGCCCCGTCCAGCCTGGCCTTGAGCACTTCAGGGGTGAGGCAGCCAGAGCTTCTCTGGGCAACCTGTGCCAGGGCCTCACCGCCCTCCCAGTGCAGAGCATCCTCCTGATACCCATCTCACCCTGCCCTCTGCCAGTTTGAAGCCATTCCCCTTGTCCAGACGCTCCAGGCCCGTGTAAACAGTCTCTATCTTGTAGCTCCCTTCAGGCACGGGAAGGCCGCAGTTAAGGCACCCCAAAGCTTTCTCCTCTCCACGCTGAATAACCCCAACTCTCTCAGCCTTTCCTCATAGCAGAGCTGCTCCATCCCTCTCATCAACTTGGCCTCCTGGACTGTCCAACAGGTCTGAATTCCCCCTCCCCTGCTGCCCACGCCGGGGGATCAGCCCAGCACACGAGGGATTTCTGGGCTGGAGCATGTCCAGCTCTCACCCACCAGCACCCCCAAGTAAAGGGTAACCTGTGGTATCCAGTCCATCTGCCACAAGAAAAGTACCACCAACTCCACTTTCAGATAATATTTAAACTAAACAATTTTCAAGCATTCTGTATTACAAAACAGAAAATGATACAACTCATGGAAGAGGTCAAAATGCTGGCATCACTTTGTTTCCACATTAATACATAAAAATGGACGACACATTAAATAAACATTTTGTTATTAACAATTAGAAATATTAACACCAAAAATCATGTATAAATTAGGAAATAAATGTACAAACTATTTCCAAAGTGCTCTTTCAAATACATTATATACACAACATTCACGAAGTTCTTAATGTAAGACATTTCAGATTGATGTAATGTTGCTGTTTCGGTTTAAGTGTTGTTCATATTCTCTCAAAAGCATTTCAGCACTTTCAAAAACCACATAAAAGGTGTATTTCCAAACTGGCAAAGAGCAATATTGCATTCTTCTGGCAAAGAGCAATATTGCATTCTTCTGGCTACCTGTAACATTAATTATTCTAAAGAAAACAATCTTACTTCCTTTCTGTTCCTTGCTATTTGAGAGTACTTATTTGTATGAAAACACCAGCAGGAAAGATGAGAGAAATGAGGTCTGACTAAAAAAATGTCTTGTATTTCACCAGTAGTTGAAATTATTAACATAGGAAGGGCAGTGCTTGGACAACATTTAATAGTAAACTCTCTAGTTGCCCAGTTAAAGATTTTCTTCTAAAGGCAAAAAAAGTAATGAATTGAGAGATGTTGTGTTTTCCTTGTGGTCTTGTTTTTTCAAAATATAAAGTACTTGAAATCCCATAAATAACACCAGTTCAGACAAAGAAAAGGAGAAAATCCTACAGAGTATATTTACTTTCGACTGTAAATTTGCAGTTAATTTCATATTAAAAAATGTTCGTGGGCTACAGTCACCCCAGCTTTTTGCTTCAGAGAAATTTGGACACAGTATTCTGTTCAACACTTATATAAGCACTTAGCACTTTAAAAGTGCCATTTTTTTCACCCCCCAAGACTTTATAAGAACATATAAAACTGAATAGAAGCGACTTACATTGTTCATACTGATTTTTACATACCACTAGTTTTTCTCTCTAAATTCTCCCTCTCTAGGTATTCTCTCACTGGTTGACCCCAATAATAGCTCCCCTCTCTATATGCATAATAGTGTCTCACAATTAAAGCTGGATTTAGTTGCTTGTCTGCAATAAAGATGCATTTTTTTTTCTTTTACCTCTGAACTATTTCTGTCGAGCTACAAGAGGAAAATAAAAGGGATGATGAGCTGTAAGAACAACAGACCAACAAATTTGACAATATTTATGGTTATAACGCTTGCTGGGGAATCTGAGCAAGGGCAGCGCAAGAATCCGAATAAAGAAGGATGCCAGCCACCTGCTTGCAAAATTTGGCATGAAAATGTATATGCAAGTTGTAAAATTTGGAGTCGGATATTCAAGATGGGACTTCTGCCAGATGTTTTTCTCAGCTAAGCACGATATGAAGCAATATTGACTTCGAGCAGGCTGACACTGCCAATCTCAGAGCTCCCTTCTGTTTTTCTTTCCGCGACAGAAATAGTTTTATTTACCTGGACATATAAAAGGTGCCTCTAGTTATTAACATTTCTATGATCATAGGTGTGGATCCTCTTTCTGTACCTTTCACAACAGAAATATGCATTTATGCAGGTTACTGAAGGATAAGATTTGGGTGGGTAGGTAGGTATTACAGAAGTTGCAGTTATTTTTCATCATATAGCATAGAACTGTCTTTTTATAAGGAATGTTTCCATCCCCTTGTTCTGTAGAAGTAAAGTTATGAGCCATGGATTTTGGAGGCTGGCAGGTAATCTTCAATGCATTCAGTTAAAAAAAGATCAATAACTTACCACTGGGAACTTCCCTGGACTGAGATGTGACTGATGGGCTTTGCATTGAGCCAGACTGCAGAACAACCTGGCTGTTTTCCAGAACGGGGCACAACTGTGATCTAATGATCCTAAAGCTATTCAGAAACATCAAGAATGGGACAAGAGGGGGTAAATGGAAAACTTCTGCATTGTATCAACATACAGTACTATACACAGCACCAAATATCAAACCATTAAAGCATTGTCTTGTTACCAGTAGTGCACTGCTTCATATCCAGCATGAAATGAACACTGTTCACATACAGACGCTGCTTTGTGCTAAGGGGTAACCAACATATTACAATTAATCAAAACTGCCTGTACATCCAGTTCAAAAGATGGAGATACTATTGAAAGGAATCTGACACAGCACTGTATTCTTTTATTGCTGGTAATTTCCATATTGTCCCTGTAAAAAAAAAAAAAAAAGAAAAGAAAAGGAAATGTTGAAGGATAATATATTGGAGGCTTACAGTGAGTTAGGCAATTTCTTTTGGTCTGTGAATTTTGCAAGACCCATTAAAGTATCACCCATATATCTGCACCAAATTATCAGACAGATTTCTATACAGAGCTAACAGCCAGATCTGCCCTTTCAGAGCAGAGATTTAGGCAATTTACCTGCTCATAGCCATAAGGCCTCTGTTGCTGAGCGGATGGGCCTGTCTGGGAAGCTCTGTAACTTCCATATTGCTGCCCCTGTCCCTGTTGGTAGCTGGAATACTGTGAAGAGGCTCCTTGTGCGGGACCTGAGAAGACAGTAAAATCCATTACAGGCAGTAAAATCCACTACAGACTTGATTTGCTGGGGGAGTTCTTAGAGTTAACACAGTCTAAAACATGATGCTAACAAAGTAAGCTCTGTGAGTAAGAACTGTGAGTAAATTCTGCTCAGACCTCCCCTCTAGGTTTACACTAGGAGGTGTTAATGCTAATAATGATGTAGTTGCAGCAGTGTAAACTTCAGTTAAGGTTTTAAACTTTGCTCAAAAGATGTCATAATACTTCTAAGTGAAGGCTCTCTGAAATCTGTATTGGCACAGCTCAGTTATGACCTCTATGCAAACTACCTGGCCTTTATTTTAGTAACAACTGCACGTTTAAATTCCTATCTAATCTGGCTGTGCCACCATAAGCGACAGAGGAGTGATTCTCTGGACTGCTGTTGCTCTTTTTCATGTCATTTCAGAAGGACTAGGTGTGTAGGAGGCCTGGGAACCCAAGCAGTGACCTCCTGATGACATTTAACACAAAGTCAACATGAAGCAAATGTGTATTTTCTAACTTTCTATCAGAAGAGAGGGGGATTCAGGATGGAATGCACTGTTATACTAATGTATGTTACTGCCCAGAATCCCTTTACTAAATCTTTGGCTAATTTTGGTACATTGTTAATCCAAGGTTAATCAAGGAAATAGTTACAGACTATTTTATCTTAGGAATGGAGGTGCCGGGATGAAGCACTGCAAACACTTGACCAGACACTGGGAGTTTTCTTACCATATCCTTGTTGCTGTCCTGGGTAACTCTGTTGATTTGGGTATTGCTGCTGGGAATATGTTTGCTGTTGTGCAGCTCCCTGTTGGTATCCTGCCTGCTGCTGGCTGTACTGAGAATTTCCTGGAGAGGGAAACATTGGAATTGCTTGGTTATAGATGAGGCAGGTATTTCACTGTACATGTGGATCATAAGGAAAATAAAGGTGTAAGGAGCCTTGGTCTGAAACTCATACACAAACACTTCTCTTACAAAGAGATGATTGGATTTCACCAAGCAAGATGTTCATTTCTCCAGTGATTTTTAGTTCCTTTGAATAGGAGAGTTACTTATTTATACACATCACTGAACAAACAAACAAGCAATCTGTTCCCCAAAGGATTTTTTTTCACTCCTGAAGTGCTTCAGAACAAAAAGTCACAAAGATAAGGGTGCCTGGGTAAATAGCTGCTTTCTCAAGAAGCCCTCTCATTGTATTTTCTTCTAGATAATGATGCTTATTCATACAACTCAGAAAGACCACTTATCTAGTTGTTACTGGTACTTTTTTTCAAACACCTGTGTGGAAATTCCATTTGCTGTATCCTGAAACAACAAAATGAACAGAGGCTCTGTAGATGACATCACTTCCCCTAAATGCCACCTTGCTGTAACATAATGAAGTTAATATTTCCAGTTAATTTAGAGTTCAGATATCTTAATAATATACTGAATTCACTGTTAAGATTTTGCTCTATTTGCCTACCTCCTTCATAGTAGTGTTGTGTAGAGTCGTCAAACGACCGGTCATAGCTCTGTTCAGTGTAGGATGACTGCTGATAGGCATAATCACCGTGTCCTGCAAGGAGTCACAAAGATTTGTCAGATACATTCTTAATGGAACCACAGTCACAGTGTTGAATGTATCTTGTGAAGCTGCTTATGCACCAAGATGAGGCTAAGAGCAAATACAGACCCCTTAGGGAGAACATCAAACGCATGGCAAGGAAAATCACACCAATGGATAAACCTCTTCCATTTACTAATCCAAACTGGGCTTTGGGCTCTTTTTGGAGCAGTTTGGATAGCAGGGTGCACTGATGTGCATGTTTTGTACCAGGCTCCCATCCCCTGAGATTAGAATTTTCCAGCATTTAAATTGGAAATGAAGCATAAGAGGTTTGCCATGTCCTTGGATGTGGCAGTCGTGGTGCTCTGCACTTTATCAGTGCCACAGTGAGCCCAGCTCAGAGGAATTACCATCTGGGTAGTATTGCTGATTCATAGGTTCTGATGAGCCTTGGCCATGGCTGTACTGCTCACTGTAATATTCTTCCTGACCCATGTACTGCTGCGAGGAACCTGCAAGGCACAGAACAGAGAGAGCAAACTGAGCCCGTGGACTCCTAAGGGATGGGGTTTTTTTAATCTAATTTATTTTTTAAAGAAAACAAAGTTTATGTCTGGATAAGCAAACAATTGAGAGCAGTTATACAGATGGTCTGCTCACTAGAAAAAGGAAATAAATGTGTATTCTCAGAAACACATGGATGAAATTGAAATCACACAACAGTCAGTAACACATCCTAGAATCACTCACTTCTGCTGCAACACCGAAAAAAAGGGCTACATTTCTTCTACTAATCTGAGTTATTAGAAAGCACAGGAATGGATTCCATGCTCAAGAACACAGTCAGAATTAAATATATTTTCATTAATACATTAATTTGTTTCTTAGCAAAATTCAGTTTATGTGAGAATCAGTCCAGCAGCTTTATTACCTCTTAGAACTTTATCCAGAGAGGTCTTAGAGCATGGTAGTTATCCTCTGGTGTTTTCCTTTCCTTGGCCTAATTTTTCATTCTAATTGCTGGCAAACTGTATCTTCTTTCCAGAAATGTGTTCCTTGCTAACTGTGCCATGTTAGGGCTGATCCAACACCATGTGAAAGAATTGAAAAGATTCCCAGTGGCTTGAATGAGCTGTGTATCAAATTGTTCATCATTTCTTTAGAGATATATGATCCCTTTTAGACAGAATTATTTTTCTAAACACCTGAAATAATTAAATAGATAAATCTTGAAAATAGATTCAGGTTCATCTCATTATCACACTTCCACCATTCAGGATTTCCTGTGCTCCTGGGTGGGATTCTCTGTTTGTAAATGTGGCTTGGAAATTTTATTGACTTATGTACCCCACGGGACAGACTGAGTATCATCAATCTAATGAGAGTTCTATCAATAATCTGACAGCAGATTTTACCTTGCTGTGAAGCTCTGTAAGGGCCCATGGGTCGCTGCCCCATCATGCTGTTGCCTTGGTTGCTCTGGCTCATCATGGCAATGGAGGATTGTCCCTGGTAGTGCTGGCTCCCTCCTTGTGCCGAGTTGTAATGTGACGTTGCTGCTTGCTGGTGCATCATGGAGACTACAATGGACATGGAAAAGACTGTTTTCTACAAGGATGGGGCAGTTCTCTCCCGAGGCTCTTTGGAAGCAGGTTAAAACCTTCAGCTAACACATATCCTGATAATTCTGTGAATTTTCCACAGGGGGAGATGTTTTCCCACTGGATTTATTTAACTCTTCTGCACTGGAATCCAGAAAGGCTCTTATTACATGGTCAGTTCTTGCCATTTGCTTCAGCATATATTTAAAAATACATCTAGCCTTGATTATTATTAG
Organism: Edolisoma coerulescens; assembly: GCA_013397115.1. Lineage (NCBI taxonomy): Eukaryota > Metazoa > Chordata > Aves > Passeriformes > Campephagidae > Edolisoma > Edolisoma coerulescens. The sequence goes on from VWZW01001528.1 coordinate 45,724, forward strand.
CTTACTTGGAAGAATGTAAACCTTATTGCAGTAGGGTTAAAGAAAGAAACAAGAACTGATGCTTGTTCCTCTCTACCTCCTGACTATTTCATTGCTGCATTTCTTTTCTAATATATTCTTTCTTCTGCTTGCATCTTCTCATGTACCTAATGATTACAGAGTTTAAGTAAACTGATATTCTAGGATTTATTTGATCCCTAAATTTCATGCTATTGTAAAGACTTTTAAAGCATCAGACATCCCATTCAATACTCACTAGCAAACTTCTTCAAAATTAAGAGATTAATTGAGTTGTCTGCTAGTCTCTTTATGCCTGCAAACAACGTGATAGTACCAATGAAATAACAAATTGGGGTAGTAATATACAAACAGTAAATGTGTTATACCCTGGCAGGTTCTTTGTGCTTGGATAAAGGTGCTGCTCAGATCCCTCCCATGGCTGTGGGATTTGCAGCCAGGGCTATCAGACAGTGCTGCTGCACCTCTACCTACCTCTCTTTTCTCCAGCTCAGCCCTAACCATGGCGAGTCAGCCTAAGTTAAAGCAAGTCTGAAACTGTTCTGACTTACACTGGTGCCTGACACCTGGGAATTCAGAGGTGCCTTAAAGCTGTCTTTTCCTCTTGTACGTTTGTCGCTGTCTACAGAAAATACTTACAGAACAAAGTCGTGTGTGGTAAAACCTCTGAGGTCACTGGAAAGTCAAGGTGGCCCAGGAGGAGGAAGAGGGAGTTTACCTGGGTTAGACTGCATGTTGATGTTTGTTCGAGAGACGTAATTGCCTATTGACCCCTGGCCTTGCATTGGCACGTTCTGAGAGGCGGGCACCGTGTGGCTGTAACCAGGGCCAGTCCCGTGGCTGCTGACAGTCATACTCAGAGAGGTCGTGGGCATGGTGTTCTGGCCTGACTGCTGCATAGACACGTGGTTAGGACCTACAAAAATTAAGAGAGAACAAGGAGAAAATCTGGGCTGTTATTGGCAATGCATAGCGAGCACGAGGCCTCGCGGCCTTTCTGAAACACCTTATGGTAAGGCAAAAGAAAACAAAAAAATCCTCATTATTAAAACTCCCTGTTATCTACAGACAAATTAACACTGCCTACTGCACAGTTAGAGCGATCCTCCTCTTCCTGGCAGCCAAATCCAGGCTGTGCAGGATTGCAGACGGGAAGAACAAAACCAGCAGCAGTGCCCTACAACCACTTCCTCACAGGCAGCAGAATTAACAAATACCAATAATTTCGGGTACTTCAGAAAATACATGGACTCTGGAAACATCCCAGCCTTCTGAAATTTGTCCTTTCCTTCCTCTTGTCCTGCAGCTGATTCCTTTCCTCCCTTCACACAGGCAGTGACAATGGGAAGACCCAGCAGTGGCTGAGAGACACTTTGCACATTGCTGCGTCCACTGGGTTCCTCCATAACCAGCTCACCTTCAGCTGGGGCTCCTGAAGTACCAAGGGAGCCTCTACTCAGAGAACAAGCCTGTCTCTCCCTTTCCTGAAGTTTGACTAAAAGTACCTCAGAGGAAGATAAGGTTTCCAAGTCACCATAACAACCCCAGTTGTTACTCCCTTTCCAACAGCAGAATGTAATCATCAGACTGCTCCAGATACATCCTGGAGTTTGTATCATCCTGCTTATCTGGCAGTGTGCTTATTTTTAAAATTCTGTTGCTGTTGGGTAGCTAATATTGGGGAGAATCCAGCTCTTATTTGTTGTTTATTGCCGTAAATAGTTTTATGAATGAGTTTTGGAAAGTTGTTTTCACTGAATATTGGTACTATCCAAATTGTGATGGTGCATATTGTTGTCTATCTAAATTCAGCCTTATTGTTGTCAATTTGAATTAATTTAGGTAGAATGCAGAATCCTTAGAAGAGACAGAATTATGTTGTAATGTTTAAATAATGATATTTTAATTCAGGGTTATTAAGTGTATCTGCAGCATCTGAAAAACATGCCTAACTCATTTAGTACAAACCTCATTAATTACTCTTAATGGTTTTCATAGACATCAAAATGAGAACATTTGCTGTAAATTATGATATTTCCCTCTGATGAAGAGATGCAAGCAGCATTTTCAACAAGAGATAAAGAGAGCCAGCTCTCCTGAAATCAGTGCAGCTGGGTCAAAATGCTGCTACAGGGAATTATCTCAGTGTTTTGCTCTAGTTTGTTTAAGTTGTAAAGCTGATCCTCGTGCAACACAAGGTCACACGGTGTGTGAGTGCAGATAGCAGTTGCCTTGACTGAGAGATGGAGTGAAGCAAGTGTTGGTAAACCTGGCCCTGTTTGCATGGGAAAAATTAGAGATTCTTTGCCTTCTTTAAAGGAAGAAAAAAAAAAAGTTGGCTAATTTGTGATCGTAAGGGAAAATGCGTGGATGAGTCCTCAGGACTTCCAGTCTGGTTCTTTCAATCAGCACTAAATTACTACAAAGACCTCAAGGGTGGGGGGGCAAATCAAAAAACCAGCAACAGTAGCACTGAAAATGTCTATTCTTAATAACACAAAACAGTGCTTTGAGTGACTTAATATATTACTCATATTCAGTATTAAATCTTTCAAAACAAATGCCCTGAAAAATTTTGTAAGTTCACTTTACAAGCTGTAGCTGTTTAAAACAGGTCCCTCATCCATTCATTTAAAAGGTACTACAGGCTTGACCACCAAGGGATTTTGAAAAACTCATAAGTAATTTCATGGCTTGTGTCTGCTCTTGAGTCCCCCTGCCAAGGTCTGTGATTTTACAATCAGATATTTCTATTTATAGAAGCTGGTTTTGCTCTCTGTCACTCTGGGAGACACCCACAGAAACAAGAACTGACTGAATAACTGTGATCTACAAAATAAACAGATTATTCATAATATAAAATGCACATATTAAAAAAAATTGTTTTTCAATTAGTTTAGTTGCATGAACAAAGCCAAACAGACAGATTATATTATCTTATTAATATGAAATGTCTGTGCAAATTCTTTGACTGTGTAGTACAATCTCTGTAAGTACAATCTTCTGTAGAAGACAAAGGCTGGTGCAACATCAAATGATTTGTAAGGAGAAATGTATCCTTGAAGGTCTTTGCAATCTGAAGGCTTGCTTGTGTGGTTAGTCATGCAAGCAATTCCATTTTACCCTGGCCAACCCTGCCACTTTCATGAGAAAAATACTACAACATATAATCTTTCTTACTAAAAACTTGGATGCATCTTTACTTGGTGATTTTCATCATGCATTTTTTAAAAAAAAAGTCTTTAATTTCCTCTACAGAAACACAAAGCCCTCTGCAGAAGCCAACATCATTCCTGCCTGTAGCCATTTTGTGGTGATTTCAGCATGTGCCTGAAATCCCCATATGCCTGAAAGGTGAGTTAGGAGAGGTCTTTTCCAGCTCTCTAAGTATATTCTGCATTAATGATTTTGTTGCCAGGCAACAGCAAAGCAGCACAAAGGGGACCAAAGCTCACCATTGCTAATCTGACTCTGCATGAGGGAGGAAGGAGGAAGGCCGGTCCCGATGGCATCGCTGAGATTGCTCTGGGAGTGGAGGGATTGGTTGGACGCGCTCTGACTCATCCCTCCCGGGCCCAAGTTTATATTTTGCGTTGGTGGCTGCGAAACAACAAGGAGGAAAAGCAAATTTTTGGTTAGGTTTTTAATTAGAAAAATAGCAGCCCCCCAAATTAGCCTGACTGTGACTAAAAACTGCCTCGGCTAAATACGTGTTTCCTTTGCTTTTTGGGTAAACCTTGCTTGGTTTGACTCCTCTGTGTGAATGACATTGAGCATGACAGAGCAGCTGACAGGCAGCAGCACAGTGAAGGGCTTAAAATTGTGTTTGTCACAGAGTGTGGCTTCTGTGCTCATTCCTCTGCACTCACATGGATTTCCAAACACAACCACTGCGGGGAATGCATTAGCAAAGACAACACGGGAGCGTGGTGACAGATTGACCTTTGCCAGGCGATGCTGGAGTTTGTGTTATGTCTGGTACTTCCCAAACCAATCCACTGAGCAGGAATAACACCACGTGTAAAGACAAACCAAAGCCCAAGTGCTGAATTCGATTTTTGATGTAAAACAGCAGCTTTTTTTCCCCCCCCAAGTAAAGAATACAGTAAGGATAGGTAAAGAATATTGAATCTGGAACAAATGGAGCTGTTCAGATCTGTGTGACTGCATCATTTATAGGATATAAACCTTGAGGTATGGGGACAGAGATTAGCACAACTGTCCCAAAGAACATGATTTCAACACAGTGAAAGGAACTTTTGATGTGTTTGGTAGTCTACTTGGCCAAAGTCCAAAACTTTTAGCTGGAAAAAGACTAAAAACCGGTTCATTGATAGTCATCAGTGACAGAATCAAAGAACATTTCCCACTGGCATAGCTAATGTATCTGAGGGAAATAACTGTGGTATTAGTTATACTAATTATTAGTCACAATAATTGCACTGGTACTTACAGCAGGAAGCAAGGACTGCATATTCTGGTTAGAGTCTGCTATTGTTGCCAAGTAAACCAGGTTTCTGTGCAAGATTTGTTGGTATCTACAGAACAAAGAGTAAAGCTTATTGGGAAAGGGTTAACAATACACAAAATAAATTACCTTAACCTATTTTTGATCTGCCCTAATAAATAGCAGTAGCAATGACCTGTGTCTGTGCTGTCATGTTTTCCATCAAGGATCAGTGTGCTCAACCCCTCTTTTACGAAAGGATAAACCTGGGGGAAGGGAGAGGTAAAATATACTCTCCTTTGAAAGCACTTTGAACTGTGGAGCTGGGACCTCAATCTTTGAGGACTGACACCCAGTCAGCTGCTCCAACAATCAGGCACTTTTCCTTTCTCTGTCTAACAAGGACCCTGATAGGAATGAAACTCCAGAACTCCAAAACCCAAAACCTGTTTTCCCCGCCAGCAAGCTGAGAAGAACACGATTTTTTTCAAGAGTGCTCTAACTGGAGTGTTTACTCAAGTAAGCACCACCAGAACCATTTATGCTTCTTCACAGTTCTCCATAAACTGGAAAAGCTCCTAAAAAGGAACAGGAGTGTTTCCAAGAGCAAACCAAAAGCTGTGCCACTGAGCAAAGGGAAGAGTCAGACTCCAGGAAACATTTCTAACAAACTCCCAGATTCATAATACTCACTGAGTACATTCTGCAGTTTTCCCCTTGCTCTGATAATCCATAATACATTGTATTAGGTGGTGATTTTCATCTAGCATCTGCATAAAAGAAATAGGACCAAAACATGTTACTATGAGAATCGTAAAAAGTCCTGTATTTTTGTGCTTCTGCACCCTCCTTGGCACTGGATGCTGTCCTGTGCAGTTTTGTTGCCTCAGCTATTGTAAATTCCCTACATGTGACTTTATTGAGCCACAGGACTGATTCACTTATAAACAGTTATCTTTAAAGTAGTTCCTTGAAATACCCATATGGAAGAATTCATGGGCTTACCTTGTTCCTTAAATGGCAGATAAATTCTGATGCTGAGGAAGGAAAACACTTTCACTATGAAATATCTCTGCCTCATCCCAAAACATCACCCCACCCTTTCCAAAACGTCAGGTATTTCTAACATGCCTACTTTTAAGTAAGGAACAAACTTTCAAACAAATAAACCTACTCATTTTCCTGCCCAGGACTAGGGTGTGCTGACAGCTGAACTTCAGATGAAGTATAAAATTTGCATCACTGGAGCTCTGGAAACCACGTTTAAGAGAATTACATCCCAATATGTCCTCACCTTTATTTAATGAACTCATAATACAATTAAAAGCTTAAAATATCCTTTGATTTGCTTTGAAATTTCAGATACAATAGTTTGTCTCTTCCCCCCAGACTCCTGGTGAATGCAGCACACTTTCTGCAGGTGAATGAATAAAAAGAAATAACACCAGCATTTAAAAATTTAGATTTGCCTCTGGCATAACAAAGCTTGTGGGTACCACTGCTATGAAGTGCTTGCAAGATTGGCCCCTTGAACTACTGTGTCACCAGGACAGGAGAGCTCTTGAGGAAAGAACAATTACACAGGAGACACTGAATTTTACTGCCCTGAAAATGCTATTTGATGAACTATTTTAGAGCAGCACCATCACTGCTCTATTGCCAAAAGCTCTAACTTCCTCCATGTGAAACCTATTTTAGGAATATTTGATACTGGGATAAGAACAGCTTTGAGAGACTATTAAAACTGAGTTAATAAATGAAAATAAGCTGCTTATATAATATGAATGCAAATAAGAATAATCTTTTTCATTGAAATTTGTATGTGTTCTCAAAAGCTCACTTTAATGAGGATTTTTGGAGGTCTTTTTTTTTTGCTTCTGCTTTCTCTGCTCCATTTCCATCCTTGACTATAAATCCCATCCAGTTCCTGTGCCTGCAAATCTCTTCCTCAGCATTACTGTTTGTCAGAGAAAATCACTGCCAACAGCCCAGCACTGATGAACAGTCCTGAAGTAACCTGCCAGCAAATGCACCTGAGATGGGAAATGGTTTCCCTCGTTATTTTTAAAGAAAGAACATTTTGAAGCTTCCATGAAGTTTATGAATATGCAGAAAAAAGAAAGGGCCTGAAAATCGAACTGAAGATATTTTATCTGCCCTTTGTCTGTGGGTACAGTCATGGGTTTATTTACAAACTATCTGAATCATGAAATAATTCCAACTGATTTGGAGATTAGAGGAAAACTTATTCAGCGAGTCCGAAATATTTCAGTATTTAAAATGAACTGGTTCACAACGCCACGTGCTGCAAGAGCTCCACAAAATGGGACGTTTCCAAACAGTCTCCTGAGATGCAAGTCATCTCTCCAGCCTCTCTCGTGGCAGTTTGTGCTGCCTTAATCTCTGCTCCGCCACTGGCTGCCACCGAGGGGATTTTTTTTTTTCCCTAGAAGTCAGAAATTGGCACCAGCTCATGGCTTGGCTGCACAACCCCTGGTGACGGGTTCATTGCTGTGTTGGCAGTGGCACTCCTGCGCTGGTCACGCTCAGCGAAGGGAGCCCACGGAACTGGCACCCGGCTGCCACCGCAGCACGGGAACGGCACCTGAGCGCTGGGGAACGGCCAAAACCACAGCAAAAGTACAAACAAGAAACAGCAGCGACAGCAAAAACATGCACGTTCTTTATTGACATCTCCAGCCTCGTCGTTCCTGACCGTCACCTTCTGCAGCAGGAAGGGTGTCAGGGTCTGCCTGGGTGTGCAGTCCCCGCTCTCAATCCTAGGAAACAGAAAACAATAACTTCCCAACTCGGCACCCTCTGCTTTGGCCTCCACATGAGACCCATGTGGGGAGCTCCTCTCCAGAGAAAATCTTTCGAAACCTTTGTTTGTCATTAAACATCAACAAACGCATCACAAAAATAATAATAGTTTATGAAAAATACCAGTGGCTGGTGCTCCCTCTATCTTCTGAGAAATTAAAATTCTGCATCCAGATACAAAAGAAAACCCTTGCAAATTCAGTATTTTATTTCAATTCATTTTTCTAGGTTGGATTCTTTAGGGGCCAGAAGCTGACATACCATCATAAATTAATCGCGTATTTGCAAATTTTATTGCCGTTTCCCAATGTATGCTTGGCAGCGTTTCCCCTTGGCGAGCAGCAGGGATAACGTGCCATCCCGATTTTATTCCCTACGTCCTTCTCTCGCTCTCTTTGCAGCGATCTGAACACCTTTGCTTTGTTCCACCTCCTCCTCCTCCTCCTCCTTCCCCCACCTCTCTCTCCAGCTGTCCATCTCTGCAGCCCTCGCAAATTCACGAGTTTTCCTGATCGCCCTAGAAATCAGCCTCCAGCTGCAGGAGCATGGACGGAATAAATGTCTAAAATTGTCTGTATAAAAGCATGCTCTTTTACCTTCTGGATAGTTTGCTGGGTGACCTCCCCTTTGCCTCTTGGGCGAGCAGAAGCAAAGGCAACCGACATGGTGGGGGTTTTTTATGTGTCTATAATATATCGGTTCCAGGCTCTAATAATATTGTTATTATCTGGCTGCTATTGCCGTGCGAGGATTCTCCGCAGTGCACGGGGAGGGGGGCGGCCGCAGATGGTACGATCTGCGCC
>VWZW01001528.1:54682-87245 GCA_013397115.1 Edolisoma coerulescens
TGGACGGGGCTGGGAGCAACCTGGGATGGTGGAGGGTGTCCCTGCCCATGGCACGGGGTGATTTTCCAGGTCCCTTGCACCCCAAACCGTTCTGGATTCCCGGCTCCAGCGGGGCGTGCCGGCCGCCTGCGCCAAGTGCGCCCGGCGGGAGCGCTGCGCAAGGTGCGCCGAGTGCGTACGCCAAGTGCGCAGCGCAGGAGCGCAGCGGCCCCGCCCCCGGCCCGCCCGGATGACGGTGCGGGTTCTGCCGGAGCCATGAGCTACGACCGCGCCATCACCGTCTTCTCCCCGGACGGGCACCTCTTCCAGGTGGAGTACGCGCAGGAGGCGGTGAAGAAGGGCTCCACCGCGGTGAGTCAGCGGCCGCGGGGTTCGCGGGGCGGCGGCCGAGGGGGGCCCGCGGCGGGGCCTGCGCCGCGCTGCGCGCCCGGCCTGGCGGGCCCGGGAGGCCGCTGGAGCAGCGGGATCCGCTCCAGGGACGTTCCTCGGGGTCCGCCCGCCGCCGGTGGAGCTGCCCGGAGCCCATCGCTCCTGTGCCGCTCAGGCGTTGTGTTAGGCCTGGAGGGAGCCCTTCCCCTCCTGGTCTGTACGTGCTGCAGATTGTGATATTTTATGGTTGTGCACGAGGCAGATTCCCAGTGGGTCGGGAAGCACGTCGGTAAAAGCACTCAGAAGTACATTGCTGGCTCCCAGCTTCCAGTTGTCCCGAGCTTTTGCTCAATGAAAGTTTTATTTCATTTAGGGGAGGAGAAAAAAAGTATTAATTTGCGAATAACATTGTATTAGTGATTGTAATAAGTTACAGTAATAATAATAAATTGTAATAAGTCATAATTGTATTAATAGTTGTAGTAATTATTAATTACCAATAGCAAAAAGCAAATGTATCACCTCTGGGGTGGGAATGAACGTAACAAGATTTAGTGCCAAATAGGGTTTTTTTTTTCAGAAATTAAAAATACTGTAAAAGTGGAGACAGCATCCAATATAACCACCCCTGTCTTGTCTCTTGTTGAGTTTGATGTTTTTGGAAACATTTGGAACATGCTGACAGCAGGGCCACCCCATAAGAAAAAACGATTCCCATCACCCTATGAGAAACAGTGGGAATGAAGGGGAAGGGTCAAGGGTTTTTTTCCTCCGTGATGTTGGAAAAGGGGTATTCAAGGTATGAATTAGGACATTAAGGCAGCTACTGACAGAACATTTTGGCAGCTGTAGGTGTTACTTGGCCTGATCTTCAGTGCCTTGGGCTCTTGAGTTGAGCAGTGCCACTGGACTAGTGGGCTTTCCCTTGCTCGTCCTGGTTCTGTGGCTGTGGAAACACTGATGGTGCTGCTGGAGAAAAGACAGTTTGTAAGAGGAGCTGGGATATGTCTCCTGGGAGCCACAGGGATTTAGGCTGGTATGAACTGATGATGAAACTGCACCCTGAAATGCAATGCAGTTTTTGTTACATCAGTCCTGCCTCCGGGTTGAGTGGGAAATAAAATCCTGACTGCAAGCTGAGGTAGTGGTTGCAGTGTGGGGGTTTGTGCTTGGTTTGTTATTGCTCATTTGACTAAAGTCTGCAACTACGAGGATTTTTGGTCCTAGGTTAACTTTTTTTACTTCTTTTCATGCATGGAAGGTTGGAGTAAGAGGGAAGGATATCGTTGTCCTTGGTGTGGAGAAGAAGTCAGTGGCAAAACTGCAGGATGAGAGAACCGTACGGAAGATCTGCGCTCTGGATGACAATGTCTGCATGGCTTTTGCAGGTACATGGTCCCTTCAGGGGGTTTGGCAGTTATTGGGGCATCTTTGGGCATGTTTGTGGATTCTGAGAATACAAAATACAGGGTGTAACTGGCTGAGAACTGTGGGAAGCAAGGTGTTTCCACAGGAGTTTATTCTTTTTTTTTTAATATGGAGAAATAGAGTGTCAGTGTCAATAATATTTTTAAGGGGAGATCTGATTTAACTGACTAAAACAACAGGGTTTAGGTTCAGTGTGTAGGAGTGAGAGGCTCAGCTCCTTCCCCTGCCTTGCTCCCTTAGCCAGGGTCTGGGATACGTGCAGGGGTGTTTGTAAACTTGAGGAAAAATTCTCTAATAAAAAGGCTAAATGAAAAATATGGCAGCATTAGCTAAAAAGTAAAATAAGAACTAAATTTCTTTAAAATCTTTTTTTAAAGGGTCACACTTATTTTTGTCAGCTAACATCATGCTGCTGTAGCCTCATTAACTAGATGAGATTTGCTGGGCAGATGAAACTGGACTGCATGAGGAATAACGTGTGTGAGAATAAGCATTGCTGATTTGAATGCTGTCAGTAATATTCCTGTTACCTGGTTCAGAATTGTGTGTGTCACCTAACTCACAAACATGGAAGCTGTAAACTAAATCCTTTAATTATTTTGGTGCATTAGCCACTTTCTGCTGCCTTACAAATGCTCTTGCTCAGCAAACCTGAGAGTTTGAGCTCTCCTTTGCTTTTCCCTTGCTCTTGACACTGACCCCATGGGCTTTTTAGGGTCAGATTGGTGTTGTGAGGTTGTGTCATGGCTCTGAGGCCACTCTGTCATTGCAGGGCTGACAGCTGATGCCAGGATAGTCATAAACAGAGCTCGGGTGGAGTGTCAGAGCCACAGGCTCACCGTGGAGGATCCTGTCACCGTGGAGTACATCACACGCTACATTGCCAGCCTGAAACAGGTACTTGGGGCTGCACAGAGCTGCTGAAGATGTGTCCTGACCTGCTACAGATGTCACGTGTGCTGTTATGTTAGTGTTTGTCATGCATAATGTACAGCTTGGGTGTGTAACACAGGTGTAGTGGGTAACAGGTGTGTACCGTGTGTGTAGCACGTAATATCTGACACTTCTTCAAACTGTGTAAATGTCTGTGCTCTGGCCTCACTCTACTTACCTTGTCAAAAACACATTGTGGGTGTTTATTGGGAATGGGGATGCAGCAATGGAAAAGAAGAGTGTTTGGTTTGGGTTTTTTTCCCCCCAAGATAATTAGTGCTTGCAAGGACTGCACAGCTCCATGTGTTATGTCATCAGGGACACTGCTCATCTCACTCCCAGAACAGTGGGCCTGGGTTACTCTCAAACCTCTTCATGGCTCCTGGTAGTTTTTCCTCCTGAAAAGCCATTGCAGGGATGGGTAAGAGGGGAGAAAATTGGTGCAGTAGTTAATATGTTTTATGTTTGATATTCATGAATTTAGAATGAATTGCAGCGTCAAAATATGCCCAGCTGTGTTCTGTGAGAAAATTACTCATTTGCCAGTATATTAAACTGACTTTCAGCCACTAGTGGGAATTGGAAAAAGTCGAATTTGCTTATGCACAGATGTGTTGGAACAGTTGTGATGGTAATAATGTGATTCTTGTAATAATCACTAGTCTGTCAGAGCAAGGCACCACTTCTCAAAGTTTTGCTTTGTTCCTTTATCCTCATCTCACATTTTTGTCTTTCTGGCACATTCACCATTTCTCTCAAACTGTTGCAAACACACCTGGCTCAGTTCCTGCTGCCGTGGTGCTGCGGTGCCAGCCCTCCTGCTCCTGGTGTGTGACACAGCAGTGACTTTGCTGACAATGTCCCAGGAGGGCTGTGACATGGCTCCAGTGTAACCTGCTTACAGCCACGGAGCTGCCGTGATTTCCTGTGGAATCACTGCAGATTGTTGGTGGAAACTGGTCAGGTGTCCTCATGGTATTTTTTGGCACACTTGTGCCACACTGGGGCTTGCAGACATGGCCCTGACTGCCTCAGCACCACCCAGCAGCCGGGGAGGTGCTTCTGGAAGCTGTAACCAGGTGTAGGAACAGGGGCTGGACAGGAACCACCTCTCACTCGCCTGCCTGAGGGGCTCTGTGAGATACAGAGTCCTGACACGGGGAGAGCCAGCTAAAGGCATCTCTGGTGGCTCTTCTGGTTGTAACTTCTCCAGAGTCTGCTTTGCACCCTAGAAATGTTTTCAGAACTGCATCTGAGTGCGTGTGTCCTTTGTGCTCAGAGGTACACACAGAGCAACGGCCGCAGGCCCTTCGGGATCTCCGCCCTCATCGTGGGCTTTGACTTCGATGGGACCCCGCGGCTGTACCAGACCGACCCCTCGGGCACATACCATGCTTGGAAGGTGAGTGCCTTCAGTCTCTGCTGGAGGTGGAATATTTGTAAGTTAATGTCTCCTTTAAAGTGGGATGGGGGTAGAGGAGATCTCGCTGGCCAGATGGTGCTGGCTCACAGCTGCAAAAATCCTTAATGATCAAATGTACTGAGAGCGGCTGTCTGCAGTTCAGCTTTCCTTGGGAAATCTTGTCCTGCTTTCAAAAAAACCCCCCAAACCAACGCACCTGTGCCAGACAACTGTCTTTGTGTGTGACAGATGATGCAATTGTACAACTTGTATTTCTTTCTTATTCTGCAAATGAAGTCTTTTCTAAACTCCCATTCATTTTCTGTTTCCCCTCAACGTTTCCAGGCTAATGCCATTGGCAGAGGAGCCAAATCTGTGCGTGAGTTCCTGGAGAAAAACTACACTGATGAGGCCATTGAAACGGATGATCTGACTATTAAACTTGTCATCAAGGCTCTTCTTGAGGTGAGGCTCTTTCACATCTCTTCTGTGGCTTTTCAGTGTGTCCAGATTCACTTCTTGGATGTGAATATGGGAAAATCTTCATGGATGTCCCAAGGAAGTACTGCAAAGGATCTGGGAGAGCTGTTTACTGTGGGCTGTGGGTGTTGGATTGAATTCAAGGTTCAGAATATTTGGGGTAATAATTGCCATAGTTTACACAGAATTTACCAGCAGCTCTGGGGAGGAAAACACACTTCAGTTGTGGGTGTTAACACAATGCACCAAAGATGTGCTAAAGCACATGCTAAATATTCTAATTTTTAATTGAAGTTTAAGATACAGAAAGTAGCACAAGGCAGGTGGTGGGGCTGAGGTGTTCTCCATCTGCTCAGGGCACTGGCACCAGCGTGAAGACCCTTTTGAGAGTTAGTGCTGCTGGTGTTGAGAGCTTAGAGCTCAGGAGTGAAATACTCCCCATCCATATCTCTTCTCCTTCTAAGGAGACCTGAGAGGGGGTGGCTGGAGTGAATTCCTGGCCAGGCTCCTAATGCTTCCCTCTGCCTCACCCAGGTGGTGCAGTCTGGTGGGAAGAACATCGAGCTGGCAGTCATGAGACGGGAGCAGCCGCTGAAGGTGAGGCTGTTGTTTGCTTCTCTCCCCTTAAGCCCATCTCTGATACTGTCCTTGTTAATCTGCCTTAATTTCCAGCCCTTAATCTCACATTTTGCACTGACACATACTTCAGTTTATTCTTAGTGGCCGAGGAATGTTGTTGTGTCTGCAGCAGGTACCTGCTTCCAGATAAAGAGCAGTTAAAGTTCTTCCCATGGCAGAACTAGAATCACTTCCATAAATGTCTCTTAAGTTCATTGGTATCCTGAGGGTCACCCATGTTTCTGTTTTAGATCCTAAACCCTGAAGAAATTGAGAAGTACGTGGCTGAAATCGAAAAGGAAAAGGAAGAAAATGAAAAGAAAAAACAAAAGAAAACATCATGATGAATGAAATGTACCTGCTTAGCTGCTTCTTTTTAATTCGAGCGATGGGTTATTCTGTATAGACATGTAGGCATTCCAGTTACTCATACTGTGCTCTCTTGAGACCTACAATAAACCTACTGATTTTTTTTTAAAGCTGTTATTTAAAAAAAACCTGTCTGTTCCTTGGATTTTAATTACCCAGGATGATCTGGTTGGCTACAGAACAGCAGCAGTGACCCATTAAAGGACAGAGACTTTGCTTGCATTTTTTTCCCTGGACACTTCACTTTGTTTAATGGTTCTTTTGTGCACTGTCTCAGTTCTCAGCACATCCCTTTTTTTACCTTAAGCAGCTGTCTTGGGGTTATGTTATGGCCTCAACATAACTAGTATGGAGTCAGGGTTTTTATTCCCTAACAGGCATGGTTTTAGCTGTTTCATTTCAGAGGAGCCTCAGGCCTCTCCACACCTGAGCTCATACTCCCAAGTCCCAGTAGTTTGAGCAATAGGAACAGGTGCCCCTTTATTGTAAGAGGTTCCCCATTTGTACCCACCACGTGGGTGGAACCAAACTGCCCTTGCAAGCAGCTCTTCGGGCTGCTCTTGCACGCCCAGAGAGGGTGTGACAGGGTCAGAGCAGGACCGGGGTGGCAGCAGGCCCAGCAAGGACTGGATGTGGCCCAGGAGCCTGCAAGAGGCAGCTCAGGCACTCGAGCCCCTGCCCAGGACACTTCAGCCCCGAGGGGCTCCAGGCAGCAGAGACAAACTTGCAGCAGAGCTCACACAGGGCTGGGCTCTCACACCCCAGAGCTGTTTACAGGGAAAGACTGCCCAGCAAAGTGTGGGCAGAGGATCCCACAGGAGTCAAGGACAGGGAAGCAGTAACACTGCTCAGGGACACATGAGACCACATCAGCCAGAGGGAGCATGATCCTGGAATACCAGGTTTAATTTATCAGCCCTTGGACTGGAACATTGAAGGCAAAAAAGCTGCACTTGGTTCCCTGCTCAAGTCATTACAATTGTTCCCACACACTGGGAATGTTCCATGGGGAAGCTGACAGGGCTGCAGCTGAGCCCCCAGTGCTCCTGGGGAAGAAGGGCTCACAGGTAACAAGCCCTGGGGCTGTGACACAGCCACCAGTCCCCTCTGCTCCTGGACATCAGGAGCCAGGCTCAGCACTCAGCTCAGAGGCTGGGACACAGCCATGGGACACAAACTTCAGCAGCATCAACGAACAAGGATGTGCTTATATGCCTGGCACCTGAAGCTTCACTCTGGAAACAAGGGAATTGCTCCCACTCACCTCAAAAGGCCCAGTTACACCTGAGTAATGGTGATTACACAGGAGCAGGGAGGATTTCTCACCCCATCCTCTGCCAGGGCAGTGCAATTCCATCTCCACACTTAGAGCCACAGTGGCTGCTTTGCCAGCAGAGAAATTAGAGGCAGAGGAGCTCTGAGAGAGCCCTTTCAGCACAGCCCAGCTCACAGGTGTGAGCCAGGTCCTGCAGCAGCAGCACTGGCACCCAACAGGCTCCTGGGGAGCCCCACCAGCCCAGGGAGTCCCTCTGCGAGGCTGGGGTAACATAACCCTCATGAGGCTGAGTCCCAGCACGGGAACCAGGGCAACAGTGCAACGTGCAGTGCCTGGATTTGGGTGTTTCAGCCCTTTTCCAATACTGTGTAACACTTCCAGGTTTGCCAGAGCTCTGCAGCCAGGTTTTCTCCAGCTTGGATGGGAGTCCTGCAAGGACAGGCACCAGAGGAGTTGTAGGGAGTGATGTTATGGAGCTGTGTACAGAACAGAGGTGGAGGGAAACACTAAACATTTACATGTTTATTATAATTACAATTTACATTACTCCAAAGAGCAGCCCCACTGCTATGTTCTAATTCTCAGCAATAAAGTCCTACAAAAATAAATCCAAGCTTTTACAGTAACCTAGGTCAATGCATAACTAAAAAAACTTGAGCTATGTAAGGGGTTCAGTCATCAAGGTGCTTTTTCAACAAAATTCCCTACCAACCAAAAATGGGACACATGCCTATAGCAATTTAACCCACTTATTTCATGCAAACAAAGGTAACCCCTCCCTCCCAGCCCTCTCCCCACATACAGATTTTTAAAAACAAAAGAAAAACAACTAAACTATTTACAGTATGGGGGTATAGAGGAAAAAAATTAAACATGCCCATCTGTTAAGCTTCATTATATGGTCTCCCATCCCTAGTTGAATGAAAACATTCCAAAGAGTTCCACCACAGTCTACTAGAGTACAGAGAACTGTTTGCATTTGGTGCCGCCTCCAGCGAGGTACAAACCGAGGCAAACGAGTCAGAGCTTCAGGTCTCCTTCCCAGACAGTCACTGCTGCCCAAAACTCTGCACCTGAGTGGGGACATCCACTGCTCCCATCCCACACGGTGTCCCCACGCTCCAGCCAGGAGCCCCAAGCCAGAGGCACTCCCAGCACCCTTCAGCTCGAGGCAGAGCCACGGTCCCGTGGTACCTCCAGCCCAGCACCAGCCCACAAACAGCTGTACAGTCAGAAACACTACTACATGATCAACACTCCAGTATTCCCAAGTGACAATATACACAACTCCTCAGCACCAGGAATCCATTTCTCCAGATAACCAAGTGCTACTTCACACCAGCTGCCGAGATCCGTGAGACCAGCAGCACCAAAGGATCCATTTGGTTACTCAGAACAAACAAATTATAGCTGGTTTATTTTGAGTGAGCTTTGGTTCCGTGTTAAAACAGCATGATTTCTCTTCTCCAGGGTTCAGAAAAGGAGTCTGACTTTGAGCTTAGACTATAGCAGCCTTGAGAGACCCAGAAAGAAGAACCATGTAAGTTAGTCTGCACTTGAAAAACACAAACAAAAAAAAAAGACACCCTGAAGAAGGTACCCCTGAACACATTCCCTCTTCCAAAAAATATTCCAGCAGACAGTGGCTGGTCCAAAGTAAGTCCAAAATATAAGCAGTAGTACATGAAATTCTGTCACTTGAGCTGAGACAGTAAACAATATGAACCATTTTCCCACATTAGTGCAGCAGTTGGTTGTTCTCTTTCTATATACAGTTTCATCCTCTCAGGAGAGATGTTTGAACCTATTCAGAAAAAAATGTAGAATTAGATTTGATATTATGGGGTTCTTCTCCCAAGAAGAAGAAAAATAGCAAAGCTCATACCCCTGTATCAGCTGAAATGCTTGGCTAGAAACAAAGAGCTGCTTGCTTGAGCTGAGCCTTTTCTCAGAGAGGTGAGCCCAAGAAATCAACAGAACAATCAGCACATTAAACACCACGTTAAACCACTCCTATCTCCTTCTACCCCTTAGAAATACCAATCAGATCCAATAAGGGACAATGCTTGATAATCCACAAGATTGGAGAAGCAAAACAGGCTGCACAGACAATTCAGGCAAGGAGTAAGAGACAAACCTGGCTCAGAGTATTTACTCTTGCTAGAGCACTTGCCTCTGCAGTTACACTCTGCCAGTACCAGCTCTGTGAGTGGTTTGGTTTCTCCTTGCTGCTCCACTCCCCCTTCCACCTCGAAATCCACCTCGAAAGCTGCGGCCACGAAGGAACCGTCCAGACACTCCAAAAGTCTCTGTATTGAGCTTCCTTTCCTCAGCCCACGTGGTGCGCCTGGAACTGAACAAGGCTGAGGTGAGGTTGAACACAAACACTACAGAGCCACCAGCTCACTGAGAGAGGAAGCCTCAAACCCCTGATTTTGTTGAGCTGCACTGCACCAAGCACCAGCTGCAGTGTATGTGCTCTAACTCAACCCCTCTGCAGCCACAGAGCCAAGGGAATCCCCCGTGCTGACACCAAAGGGATGTCTCATTTCTCCAGGCACTTGATAACATCGGTGTTGGCAGTGAAAGCTGAAGCTTTCCCTTCATATTCCCAACATTTAACCTAATGCATTTCCACAGCCAGAGCTGACCTCTCTGCCCCAACCCCAGGCTCAGCTCCCTCCTGTCTGCCAGCTGCACCTTCAGCACAGCATGACCCTGATGCCTCCTCTCCCACAAGCAGATAAGGAATTTGTTTAAAATCAATGGCTTCAAGTCAGTACTGGGAAACAGAAATGGAAACTCCTCTATCATAGTTTAGGCAAGGGTATCATATCAGCTGAAATGCTTTTTGTTTGATCCCACTGCATGAAGCTTGGTTCACATCACTTGTGAGCCACCAAATGGCATGGCAATACTACCTGTCTAAAGTCTATTCTAAAATTTTAAAAAAATTAAACCATGTCACATAGATTATGTCTGAAATTTTATGCCTAAAATTCCATTTAAAAACCAAGCTTGTAGAAAACACTCACCTAGATTTCAGTTCTGAAGAAATGTTGTCAAAGAAAGACTTGGATTTATCATAATAGCAGTTGGGCCCCAGCAGGTCCTCCTCTGCATTACCATCATTGTTTTGGGTTGCCACTCCAGGGTCCCCTTTTTCTTCCCCCGTCTCTGCTTTGTCATCTGAAGATAATGAAATGTATTACACTTCCTTGAGGCACACACTGCAGAGCCATCTGTTCTCTTGCTCCCTCAAACAAGATTTGAGATGAAATCATGCAGTTTCTCAGAACGAGTCTGTCTATGCAGTGTTTACTACTAGCTCAGCAATTCATATTTAATGAAGGCACAAACCTTTAAAGTTTAGTTTCTTCTTGAATTCTTTATCAAGTTCCTCTCTGTTGAATTGTGCATTTGCACTTTCAAAGTCAAAGTCACCTTCAAACTTTATTGTATTTTCCTTCACAGCAGTTGGTCTGTTTTGTCCTCTAGAACGGTTTCTGGTTCTCCTGTTTCCTGAAAGCAGGAGAGTTTAAACACTTGGTAACGCACAGGGAGGTTACATGACTCGCTCAAGACCAGAGGAAACCAGGGATAGAACTCAGGAGTTTCTGGCTTCCAGTCCTGTGGTTAGGCCACACCTCTTTGAAAGCAACTTCTGATTTTGGCTGTAGAAGACACATTACAGCAACACTTTAACTTTCTGAGCAGCATTCCTGGATGTCAGTCTTACCACTAAGACAGAGTGCACCCAACTTTCCTTCCAGTGTGCAGAGAGGAAGTCATAACGAGCACTACAGCAAGAAAAGCTGAGGGAGGTGGGGAAAATTATCTTTCCTGTCTGCTCTTCACCTGCAAACACAGCACTGTAATTAGCCTAAAACCTGTCGTGATAGCAAAGAGGAGGTCTCAGAAAATCCAGCAAAAGACTCATCTACCCACAAAGGGAGCTTGTACTTTGTCTAGTTTCTGGTTTTCAACTGAGATGCTATCCCCTCCTTTTTGGAAAAGCTATAGCCCCTTCTACACACTAATTCATTTGAAGACCTGAGAGTCTGAAGTGTTGTTTCCTGCCTTTTCTCATTTTACTTGGGCAGAAACCTCTTTGAATTTCACCTTCTTCTGATCCATGCTTATACCACCACTTTGAAATAAGAATTCTGCTCTAGGGAAGTGAACGTTCCATAGTTCCTCTCTGTTATAAAAGCCCTGGAAAGTCTTAAACAGGCTGCTTCTCCCAGTAAAAACACTTGAGGTTTCAGAGAAATCCAGCTGCTGCTGCCAAGTCACAGCATTGATTTTTATGACATACCTTCAAGTTTCTAGAAAAGGCGCTAGAACTCTGTCCCTGGAATGTTCTGAACTTCTGCGACTCCAGAAGCTGTTTTGTTAGGGAAGCATCTCTGGATGCCCAAAGCTTTCTCTCAATCTTCTGTCAGATAATCCTTCACTGAAGTTAACACCACTTGCCTTCACAGGCTGATGCGACTGTTTAGCGTCAGCTTAACCTACCCGATCTTCTCCTTTGAGGTCTTCTGTTTTCATCATTCACCTGTCCTTGGGTTTGCACAGGTGCTGCCTGAACTGTATCTACTGAACAAGAAGGACAGACTTTAAAGGAGCACAAGAACAATCCCCAACCAGCTCAGTCTGGCAGTGCACCTTGGAAGGATGCTCAGCCCAGCAGGCAGGGCTGAAGTGGCGCCTACGTACCGCTCGCCTTGCTGTTGGCCTGCGGGACCTGCCGGGCGCTGCGTGGAATCCCCGGAGTCACCTTCACTGGGGGCAGCTTTTGGGAATTCATGCTGTCAACTGGGCCAGTCTGGACAGCCTGCTCTACCATGGGGCTTTTGCGGACTGGGTGAACAGAAGGAAAGCCAGCACCTGGAAAAAATCCCAATGACTAAGTGCCTCTTGGAAAACATGCCAACACCGTTCAAACCCTGCCCATTTCTAGGAAGAAACCGTTTGGTCAAGAGTGACTCAAAGCCTTGAATGTGCATCATTACAGGCTAAGTTTAAGAGGCACCAGGTAAGGCACCACTGCCATACAAGTCATGGCTCTCACATCCAGAGCCTCAGTATCAGGAAATATACCCATTTGTTTCTTAAATCAAGTTAGACAAACATTAAACAACCAAGCCAGGTCAGTCTCTCAGACAGTCTATACCAAAATCTAATTTCTACGTTATGCAGGATTTTATTTTACATGATAACTTTAAATCTGAAACAAAAATTCACCATTTTGAAACTGTTCAAGAAAGTTTCCCCACTTTGTCAAAAAGGTTTTGCAGCAAAAGCTTTAGCACCTCAGCTATATCCCCTTTTGTAAGCCGCTTTTAGAAGTCCTTCAACTTCATTGCTTATTGTTAGAGCTTTCAGACAAAGAAAACCTGAAACCAGACCAGGATCTCAAAGTTACCCTTTTAAATTCCTTCTTGGTCAAGGCCAAAGTGTTACCAAGACTTCTGTTGCTCTTCCATCCAGGCTTATTTATTCACACTACAAAACATGTAAATACTTTTCATGGTTTGGTATACCTTACACCAATTATATTAAAAAGTGACAGTCTTCAGTACTCAGAAGAAACACTGCATTCTAGGTTTAATTAGAAGGTTTGGAGTACTACAGGTTTATGTAGTTATGCGTAAGAACTGCTTGGAAGCGAACTTTAACTGAATATATTAAAAGAGCAAGAAAAGTGAAAAGCTGAAGAGTTCACACAAACCAAGCCACTGACACTTCTGGGTCACCCAAGTCCACATGAGATATACCCAGTAGGTTACATCATGCAGGTTCCCAGTTAATGTACACCTGGAAAACTTGCAAGGAAGACAGACATATCCTAAGGATTATTGAGTAGGACAAAGCTGATGTGCAAGTTTAACATGAGAAAGTTTCAAAGTTTAGCCAGAATATTGAGAAACTATGTACAGATAGATGGCCAAAAACAGAGAGTAAGTAAAAAGCTTCATGCCAACACAAGCATACATGCTTAAGCTAAAACCAGATGAAACTAATTATCATGTTTAAATGCAGGCTGCAACTGGTCTCCCTGCTCTGAGGATGGTCAGCCTGGTTATCTCAACCTCCTTTAAAGGTTTCACACATAGAAGCAAGCACCCAGAACTGTGTTATTTCTGCTACCTGGGACTCAGGAATTGCTTACTGTTAGTCATGCTTTGCTAACTGGGAGTCTGGACAAGGTACAATGCCCCACCATGCATGAAATCTACCCTGATGTTTCCTCGATTACAGAAAATACTCCCAAAATTTTGATCAGCCTACAAGGCCACCCACAATTTAAGCAGTGAATCTCTTTCCAAGAAAGGCTGACTAATTCCTCACCCAAACCCTACGGTGACACATGTTCCGGGACACGATGCAGCACATTAGCATCTCTAAACTTCATCCTTCTCCTGATACTTACACAAGAGGATCCACTGTCCTGGACTTTTCTTTTCTCCTGTCTCTCTAATTGATACTTCTAGGACAGGAGGAATCATACTTCATGTAATGAAAGGCAAAAAAACAGCTGAGAACAAACTAGTTCTACTGGCATTACCCATATGAGCACTATTATTCTAGGAGGGGTTAACGAGAACAGAGTGTTTGCAAGTGCCATGCAGTTCTTCCAAATATTTGGAGTCCTCAAACTGCTGTTACCCTTGGAAGAGAGCTGATGGGGCTCTGAAGACATGTCAGGCTCTGAAACAGGTTGTGGAGACGGAGAAGAACTAGGGCTGGAAGCAGCTGCTGATGCTGGAGGGCTTACCAATTTCTCTAAAGAGATAGAGGGAAGAAGAGAGAGCAGAGATACATGGATAAGATACAAGGTAGTGAAACATCTGAAGGACTTGGAAAGAGATACAAGATTCTCTAGAACAGCATTAGAGCAGCTTATTTTACACTCCTCTCTGGGAATAAAAGTTCTTTTTTACATGTGATGTAAGGTGTGTTAAGTTAGAAATGAACTGGCCTCAACTTTCAGGTATTCCCATTAATTTCAGAAAGAAACTTCAGCTATTTAGTTTGTTTCTTTCGTGTGCATGTGTGTGTGCATGTGCAAGCGAAACACAGGTCTCCTTGTGGTAAAACCACTGCACAAAGTTGTTAGCTACTTATTCACTGCTCCTTGCAGCCTGACACTTGGCAAGGAGTTTGGTATTAGTTACTGTTATTTGGTTTCACAGCAGCTGCATACAAGACCGTACCTTTATTCTAGCAAGTAAAGTTTGTACTTACCTAAACCTAAGGAAGCTGCATACTGCTGGCTAAGTAAAGAGCTGGCAGCAAGCTGGCTGTAAGGTGGCATACCTCTAAACGGGCTGTAAGGCACATGTGGCTGAAAGGATGATGTAGAGGCAGAGCCCAGTGAAGACTGTAACAAGACAAAGTACATTTCCATTTACAGTGTCCAGAAGTCAACTTGCTTTGGCAGTGATTCTTTACTTCACGTACAGCATTACTAAAGCTTAAGTAAATTCTGAGAGGGGTTAGTTTACCTCTTCATGATTTTCCTGCATTCTCAGCTAGCTCTGGCTTTTGTTGACTGAAGTCTTTAATGCTGCTGCTACTTTAAACATTACAACAAAATTCAGGATGCTTCAAATAATCTGAAGATTCCTGGAGACACTGACTTGCCTTCATTTTATAAGTTTTTTATCAAAATGCAGTCCTTCAACACCAGTGTTTTATCTCAGCTTTTTATCAGCACTTCAGGCTAACTTACTTGGACAATGGCAGGATCTTGTGGCAGAGTATGCTGAGCTTTTGGAGGTTCACAGACAGTGATGTCTTTGATGTCACTTCCTCGAAAAATAATGTACTCATAGATTTCTTCTCTGGGAGGAGCCGGTCTGTCTGTGGGCCGGTCCTCGGTCCCGAAGGATCGCACTGGAGCATGGAAACGGTGACATTAGTGCAGTATTGCCACTGCAGCATTGTGCAAGTGCAGATTTATGCAATTAAAATGTACTCCTTCAACACTTGCCATTTGTAACAACAACAACAACGGCTACTTCCAGAACCCTCAATCTCCTTCTCGCACACATCTGTTCCCTCAAATGCCAACTTTTTCAGCAGCCTGTGTAAACAGTTTTGTTTACATCAAGCTGTGAAGGTAAAGACCATAGACCAGCTGGAGTGAAGAATCCTACTCGAAACCCAAGGACTTCCCCACAGTGCTGTACTCTCCTTCCCTCCCCAGCAGCTGTCCCATGCAGGCATTCAGCTCCAGACGACTGCACCAGACCACAGGAGAGGCCCCTGAAGCAGGAGGGGGAAATCTTAGAAGGCTTTGGAGCGCAAATCTGCACCTTTGGTTTCATATGTTTATTATGCAGATAGAGGTAGTTTTATCAATGATAAAAACTTCCTATTAAAATTCCTTCTCTACTCCAATGTCACTGGTTTTATGATTAATGTGACTACAAAGCAAGCCATTAGTGATAAATCTAAGATCTCAGTGCTTAGGGAGGCTTTACTGAGTGCCAGCTACCAGAACACTTGAACAGGCACTAACCAGCAATGTCACATGTTAGAGTGGGAACAAAAAAGACTTCAGCTGACTGTGGCCGCTACCAGGTAGAAGCATAAATTAATTTGAGCCATTAAGAAAGAAGAGGTCAGACTGGATTGTTGCCACAGGAAAACAGATAGCACAGTTACATCAGACACTGCCAGGTGAAAGCTTGAGATTTCAGCCACCAGTTACAGAAGCCCCAAGTTCACTGGTCTGGCTGCTTTCTGTCTTTGAGAGGCACTCCCAGTTCAGATGAGCACCAGCACATACTGGCTTGATGCACATTTTCTGCTAATGGAAAAACTCTGTATTGGAGTTCCCTCAATGGCTTCTAACAGCTTATCATGGAAGTACTGAAACACCTCCACCAAAACATGCCACTCTTCCTGTCGCACGGATGAGGGGGGCACCACAGCTTCCCAGGAAAAAGAGCACCAAAAGTGGATGCACTGAACCACACTGCTGAGCATCTCTGGCACACCACGCTGCTCCTAACTTACAAGGAGTGTTGGCAGTTTAGCCAGGGATACTCAAGAGTCCTGTTCCAGGACGAACAGCTGTATGCAGGGTGGTTCACCTCACCAGGCAGCACTTAGTGCTGCAAATGGTCTTCACCCCTGTTAACACACAGGTGAGCTCCCAAGGAGCAGGTGAATGCCAGAACGTCCCTATCACACTGCTCAGCACCTCAGCTTGCACCTAACAGGAAGGGGATCTTCACTGGCACAAGGACAAGCTGTCAGTCACTTCCTTTCAATGGCCATCTTCCATGAGTTCTTAGGGTAAATAACCTCCCCAACTTATTTTAGATCTCCAGCTGCTGTTTGATCATATTACAGCTGTAACCCAGTCAACCAGAAGCAGATTATAAACTGAAAGCAATGCTTGTGGCCTTTTGGACAGGAACTGTACCACTGATCTCTCTGCTCAAAATGAGATTACAGCTCACGGCAAGATGTACTAAAGGTATCCAGGGACTACTGCAGGATCCCACAGCTAACTTGGAAAGCACCATGATCAGCCCATCAACTTCCACATGGACAAACACATGACCTACACAGCCCAAAGCTGCCCAGGCAGCCTCTCAGCTGGCTGGTCCCAAGGTTTCTAACAAAAATGGCAGAAAGGCATGTCCTTGTAGACAAAACAGGGCTGTAGGAGTTGAGCTTGCCCATCCCTGCACCTGAGGTGTTTAACTGTTTCTGGCACAGCACAAAGTGCAGCTTTAAGTTCCTGTGGAGGTGGGAAGGGCTGTCTCCCATGGAGTTACTGACTATTGCTTACAGATGGACAGGAAATCAATCCCACACCACTGCAGCTCCTGGTTTACAACACAGTTCCAACTCATGTAGGGCTGTTGAGCTTAAGCTCTGCATGGGCAGGAAGCACAGCAAGAGTGACTGGGTGACTGGAAAGCAGAGCTTACGTGGCTATTTCTTGTTGAAAAACTAATTTCTTCAGACTTCTACAGAAAGGGGAGTAGTTTCTGGCCTTCACTGCTGACAGGACACCAGCGGGCTTAAACTTCCTTTGTTTGCAATTTAAGTTTAGCATCTAACAAGACAGACAATTTTCTTGTAGCGATTAATTAAGCCCACGGAATCTCCAGCAATTAAGATACTGAGCACATATTGAGGTTTAACAAATATAAATCAATTGAAGTTAGCGTGGCTTTAAGTGAGAGGCTAAACCACATTTCTTCCTGAGGTCTCTCTCAACTTAAATCTTTCTTCATCAATGATAGAAGTAAAGAAAATGGCACCTGCACTGCACATGGAAGTGTTTAAACAGTGGCATCCAGGGTTTAACAACAATTTACCTGCAGTCTGGACAACTTCAACAGCATGTCAGCAATTCATGGCCCTTCTAATACCTCAGAGATCAAGCGTTTTAAACCACTGACACCACACACGGGGTTGATGCTGCTGTGACTGACTTCAACACTGTTGCTACATTTGTAATTCTGACACTAATTTTGCTATAAAGTCTCTAAATTTGAAAAATCCCTCTGAGCTACAATGAAAAGCAGGGTTTGTGCTGTAAAGTTTATAGAGCAGCTCTTTAGGTAAGGAAAAATGTATTCTCCATTTACTGTAACAACTACTACTTAGGCATTCCAGTTCATCAAAACTGAACACTGAGAGACTAATAAATACAAGAACTGCCAGAAATCTTATCCACAGCATGTACTTACATCATACAGCACTTTAATCACACATGCCTTTGAAACACACCACTTCAGCTCTGAAGTGTAAGGACCCATTCCTACTTGCTGCTGGGTCAAGGTGAAGACCTTCCTGCACCTACAGGAAAGGAACTGCATCCTCCCAGCAATCTCTCAAGTACTTTGAGCCAAGCACGAAGACAAACAGCTACATTTGTACATTTAAATAAACAGCTACATTCCTAGAGAAAAAGTGAATTTGAGAAAACTCGCATTTTTAACTTCAGAAAACATGCTAATGGATGCCAAATAATGTCCAGCATCATATAAACATCATTATACCGGGTAAACACTGTGGCACAGGCTGCCTTGAGGGTAGTTGTGAATCTGGCAATGCAGTGCCTCCTGCCAGCAAACAGCCTTTCAAAACAAAAGGTGTTTGTTTTGTGGACAACCCTGATGGCTGGCTGCAGGCAATGAAGAACGTGTGAACTTCCCAGAACAAGGAAGGACAAAACTCAGGGAAAGAAAACGCCGATGAGCATTAGCTGAAGCAGCCAAGCTAGACTTGAAAAGCAGTACAGAAATAAGATCATGTTTGAGGGACTAAACAAGACAGGACAGGTTTAACTGAGATGAAATAGAGGAGTTCCCAGCACAGGTGACAACTGAACCCAAATGACACTGTTTCAAAGATAATGATCAGTATTTCTACAGGGAAACAAAACGCAAAGCCTCCCTGAGAAGCCAGCAAGGCCGGCGAGCCAGACCCACGTGCAGGTGCCCCACCAGCGCTCTGTGCAGCAGCTCCCACCCTCCTCACCTGAGCGGAGTCCGGTTATCGATCACGGAAGGAACAAAGACACAGCAGCAGCACTGTTTTCCTCAGCGCCGGCCTGGGGCCCTGCTCGAGCCGAGCACCGACACACAGCCGGGCACAGGCGGGCGAGGGGAACCGAACCACGCACAGCGATGCCGAGCGTCACCTCCCCGCTTCTAACAATGGCAAGAGGAGCCAGCGCCGCCGGCAGCGCTTCTCCCCAGGAACTCCCCGAGAGAGCCGAGGGCTGCTCAGCATCCCGGGCCCTGCCCGCCCCTTCGGCGCGGCCCCTGTCAATGCTGACTCACGGAGAGCAGCAGCGCTCCGGACCCGGGGCTCCAGCCCCGCGGGGCGGGCGGGCCCCGGGCGCGCTCATTGTTCACGGCACGGCGGCCCCCGCCGCGTCCCCTCAGCTAGCGCCGGCCTAGGGCCGCCCGCGCCCCCCACAGGGCCCCGCCTCACCCTTGGCCAGCGCCACGGTGGAGTTCTCGGTGTCGATGGTGTAGAGGATGCCCTCATAGCGGATCTGCGCCTTGGAGATCAGGCTGATCTTGCTGCCGATGTAGGGGGTCCCCGAGCTCATGGCGGCGGCGGANCCGCTTCCCGCGCTGCCGCGGCTGAGGGGAGCGCGCGGGGGGGCTGAGGGCAGCTCTGTGACACTGAGCCTGTGCCTCTGCCCCTTGTGTGGCACTGCTGTGTGTCACTGCCCCTCACTCGTGTGTCATTGCCCCTGGCTCCTCTGGCAGAGCTGCTGTCACACAGCGCAGGGAGAAGGGGATCGTCGCCTTCCCGTCACAGAGCAGCCATGGCTGCCTCTGCCGGAGCCCCTTCACCCTCCGGTGCGGCGGTTGGTGCTGGCAGAGCCGCGGGTGCCCGGCGGGCCCTGCCGCGTGCGGGTCCCCCCGCGCCTTTGTTCGGCGGGCCCGGCGCGGCTCGCCCGGCGCAGTCACCCCGTGCCAGGCCGCAGCCGGAGGATGGGACCGCTCCGTGCGGCGTCTCCCGGGAGCTCCGCGGCTCCCCGGCCATCTGCGGGTCAATGAGAGACACCCGGCAGCATCTGGCAGACACGGCCACAGGAGGTGAAATCACTCACCAGCGAGAGGGTGTGCGGGGATCAGGCAGGGCAGTTGCATTTGGGGCAGCGGGTCAGAGTGCACAGATCTCACTAATTTGTGTGGCGCAAATGAATAAGATTCAAACCCCGCAGCCGGGGACAATACAGCGGGAGCCATTGTCTGAGTGCAGGGAGGTTCGCTGGAGCTGCAGGCGCCCGTGCTTTGGTTACATGTCTTCCATCAGCGATACAACAGCGACACGGGAGAACGCAGTCCACAGGTTTATCCCCGCGTCCTTGCACACCGTGGCTCGGAGAGCTGTTCTCCCAATGCCCCAAGCTGTCCGCCCTGTGACCTTATGTATTTTATGGTGCTGCTCTTCATGCTGTTTATAGAGCTTGAAGAGCAGATCTCCCTGCCTATACAGGGCAGATGCTTCCTTTGCACTCGTACAGGCACGCGTGTGCGGTCTTTTCCTTGTTAAATTGTTCTAGCATAGAGTTCCTCAAAAATATAAAGTAAAAAAAAATATATATATTTGTTGAAAAAGCAGTAATTTGGAATAAGAAAGTCAGCCCTAAAAGTCAACCCTTTTAGAGCTTTAGCTCAGCCTTAAGTATGAACATTAAGCTAAGCCTTAACTTACAGAGGGAAAGCAGAGATTCCTTTTTTACTGCAGTAAACAGTGCCCTTTAGCGGGCAAATTGCTGGTTAGAAACTTCCCTGATGAAAAAACTCCCCTAGTTCCTCTATATGAGGAGTGTCTAGTTTAGCTCTGTGGAAAAGTTCCAATGGAGAAAAAATAGGGAAAGAAATAATAGAAAAGATAGAAAAAAATGTGGTTGCTCAGTTTGGGGCAGCCACAAAAAATTATTTATAGTGAAAAAAATTATGTCAGTAGTGCAACCAAGGTAGAGAAACAGTACTCCCTCTTTTGGTATTGATCCTCCAACTCCACAGTATGTTTAACTTGATGTTTCTTATTTCTACTCTTAAAATATTCTTTAGAAATAGTAAATGGGTCTCCAGGTTCTGCAGTTCAAATAATTTTTTTCTTTAGGCAAACCAAAATGTCACCAGTTCATAAGCACCTGTAGTTCCACTACTTTGTTATTTATTCAACACGAGGTAATATTATGATCGTTTTATTCCTTCACTTTTTATTTTTTTTGAATACCAGGAAAGAAAGAGACAGTCACATGTACCAGTACAGTGATGTGGAACCTGCAGGAAGGCTAATTAAAGCAGTGTGGAAAAAGAAAACTACACCAAGATGGCATGACCTATACACTGGTAAGGAGAGATGTGCAAACATACAGAATTTTAGTTATAATCATCATGGCCATAAATCAGCCTGCTTCTGGAAGATACTCATATTGTAATGAATTTCCTCAATATCTTGTGTTTGACAACAGTCAGAGATAACAAGTGATCAGCAAGAAGAAATACAACACCTGACATTTTAAGTGGCCTGTTAGTATTATTTATTCTGCTAAAAAATACAGTTCTTCATCCGCTAAGTGTTGAAAGGGGGAAGGCCAAGAGCATGTTTCACTGTGTAAATTCATGACAAGTGTGCTATCCCGGGCATCCCTCATATGAAGAGGGAACATTTGGCTTCATATGAAGAAGCTGACTGCAGTTCATCACAGCACTAGGAAGAAACCTGGCAGAGAGGCACCTCGTGGTCACAGCAGACACAGGATGCACACAACAGCCATTTGGATACAGGTAACTGTGGTCTATGGGGAGTGGAGGTGGGGTACAGTCAGACTGTGTAACTGCACAGCTCATTCATTTACAGGAAAACCTGCGTTGCCAGAACTCAGCAGACACTCCTGGCAGCTGGAAGGCAACTAGAGGCATTTGGGAGGGTCACCACCCATATGTTGAAGCACATTTCATAGCAGGTAAAAGAGAAACCTGTGACTTACAGCAGTGATGAGAATTTATGGGGTGCATGATGGTGAGAGAGAACTTGTGTAGTGGATGATGGCCACATCCATGGAAACGTGAGCTGAACTGACTCAGGTGAGTTCTGGCAGAGTTAATGACAGAGCAGCAGTTGGCAGGACACCTGTGACAAGCTCCAGCTGCTGGAAGAAGGGAGGCACTGGCTGCTGAAGGATCACCTCTTGCACCTGGGGACAATGGGATGCGTTTTCAGTTGGTGGCAAAAAAAGAAGAAAGAAAAGAAACAATCATGGAAAAATGGAGGAAGTGAAAATGGAGCAGAGATTTGAATTTGGGTGTGGCAAACAAAACAAATGATACAAAGGGAGGGAGAAATGTTTGAGCCCTAGAGGAAGAGATGTTAGAGCAGTAGTTTCAAAATAAGGTTAAGGTAGCTGCAGGGAAGGAGGGGAAGGTCACCAAGTACAGAACACACTTCTGTAGAGGTGTGGGAAATGGGCAGTAGAAAAGAGACCAGGAATGAAGGAGGGACTAGAACAGGATGGAGAAACAGAGAAGATTCAGGAAAGATAAGAAGGAAAAAAATGATCCACCCTTGTAAGGGTTTTTTATTCTACACAAAGAAAAGCTGATGAAGTAGAATAAAGAAAAAAGCATGTAAATTCAACTGAACAAAGCTAAAATAAAGGGAAGAGAGAGGAATGGAGAATGGAATAAGGATAACGAAAAATGGAAATATTAATAAGTAGAAAAAATGGAAGACTTGGTAACCTGTATGTAGATAATGTGGGCTTCATACAATTAGTTTCTCAATTTCCCACAGTCTAAGAAAAAGACATCCAATGGTGTATGGAGGTGTCATGGTTTAGCATAGCTTGGTTCTTAGTTAAGGAGAAATCCACGACTAAACCACTACAGGAGGAAATAAGTGTTTCCATACATTAGTTTGTCTTACATCTCAGGAAAAGGGGTTTCTCTTCTGAAAAAAAATCCATCAAAACAGTAAGTATTGTTTTCTTTTTTTATTTCAGAAATAAATAGAGAGACTGTAATACCTGTAATGCTGTTCTGTCTGCTCTCCCCTTTCTCTCTTTCTCTTTTTCTCAGTTTTGAGTCTGTGCCTCAGGCATTTTAATTTTGACATCTTTCATTCCACCCCCATATATCAAATTTAAAGTCAGTTTAACTCCTGGTTTTAAATGAAATATTTTATAAAATGTCATAGTTTTAGGCTTATGGGGGTTTGGCTCTCTTAATTACTGCCTCGACTGTGTACTCAGTGGCACTGGCATAAATCTGCATTTTTCCATTGCCCTTCTCAGCAATCCAAGGGCATTTCACAGTCAAGACAAAATATATTTTACTAGTGAGGAGGGGATGACAGAGAGATTAAACTTCTTATCCAGACCCACAGAGTTTGTGAGCATGAAAGCGAAACCACGCTTTGGGCACTGTTTATTTGAATGCCCCAACTGTATGAAATACAAACATAAGAGGAAGAAATGCTCACGTGAGTTTGGCCGAAAACAAACTTATTTTGTACAGATACACAGTGTTTATAATGTATGGTGTCAGTATCTGAGATAAGGAATTACCCATAAAGATTTAAAAAGTAGCATTTTGTATTACTTACTAGGAGTTACAGGCTCTTAATCTACACTTTAACCAGCTTTATTGTAAATGCACCCACGTTAGAATGATATGTTTTTATTTTCTTGTTCCATGAATGCATTCAATCCCACTTTTCATACTGTAGTCAGTTATTCTTTTCCCTGAAAAATCAACCACTTTCTAAAGGGAAATGCAGTTCCTTGCTATAATGCAAACTGATAATCTCTTTTGTACTTGTGAAAATCCAGTGGTAAAATTATAAAAACATGCTGCAGAATTTTTCTGTTTGTGTAGCACTTCCATGTGGAAGATTCAAGTTACCAGTCTGACTTCTAAACTCTTCAGCTTTTTAAGGTATATCAATATATCCACTTTAATGGGTGGGATAAGCCAACAGTGCTGTTCTGACCTGCCCGATCTTTGCTGTTTCTATGCCATGAATCTATTTAAAAGTTGTATTTGATTGCCTGAATCTGTCGAGGTTAGGAGTCACTTCTGATGCAACAGAGTAAGGAGGGAACATACATTTACTTGTTTTTATAAAACTGAATCTTGGACATGTGTCTAATCTTTTATTAGAAGGAACACAAACTGCTATTCCAGCCTTTCCACACGCACACCACTCCACCAGTGTGGAAATGAGACTCAAACCCACGCTCAGTACTAGACATAAAACTGAGAACACAGCCCAAAATCCTGCCTGCTCTTGCAGTTCACTTCATCATTGAAGTATTGGGGAATGGAGAAGTTAAGGAAGTGCAAGTACCTTTTATACCGAGGCTTTCTGGATCATGAATGGCAAGATGAAGTTATCCTGGCTAAGTAGGTAGTGATTTATTCACAGATGTGGAAGCTGGGTATAGTTATAAGAGATCCTTTCATGAAGACAGTTAAATGGATAGTGTATGTGATACAAAAAAGGTTGACAAAGCTGAAGTTTGCAGTTTGGTGACAAAAGTTGAAGGATGAAGACTTTTTAAGTCAGACACATTCTAAAAGAGGCATTTATGCATCTATCTCCTATTGAAAAGAGTAAGAGGATTCAGACCTAAGTTTAGAAATAATTAGGGCATAAAGAGATATAGTTGTCTATCTAGGAGAGTGGGGAGCACTGAACAGTGCCTAAGATATTAAGTTCAATTAGGAGAAATTTCTGACTGGGTTTTTTGCTGCATAGGCTGCTTTGCCTTTGAAAATATTGCACTGAAGTGAATGGCAAACCTCAGTGCATCCTCACAGATGCACTGATGTGAGGACATGGGATGCAAGTGGGATTTCATAAAGTTCTTCCAGGCATGAAGTGAGCAAAGGGTGGATTGAAGACACACTACAGTGAAAAAAAAAAAGAAGTAATAAATGGAGAAAGGAAGCAAAACATTGTCTTATAGGGATGAAATGCTGCAGAGGATTACTCTGCAGGGAAAGATTTTATAGAGGTTTACATTTATGCATTAACTGGGAGAATAAGAATCTGTGTATTGAGCCTCATGCCCAACTTTCCAGGAGGTTCAAGAGGCTGCAGCGATAACCGATGATCTAAATCCACTTCTGGGCTGAAGAGAGCCCAGGTTACAACCAGACTGTCACAACTGACCTACTTGGTACACTGGACAGTGTCTCAGTGGAGAGACCAAGGAGCAGATGGGAGTACAGCCTGATACATCACTCTGGGACCACTCTTTTCTGAACAAAATCAAATGTTTTGGAGAGTACAAAACATACTGCAGACGCCTGGATGTTGCAGACCAGCAAATGTCACTATTCCCTGGACAGAAATCTACCTTCACCAGCTGGGTTTGGCTAAAATTCCAGAAAGCTTGACAGCAATGTTTCTTTAAGGGCTCCTCCTTCCCTCTCTGAACTTTTCTCTCCCTCCAAATTATTGAACACATTCCAGCTATCAGTACTGAACACTATTTCCTTGGCACTGAGGCTTCAGTGGGGTTGAACCAAGACCCTGCTGCACAGCTCTTGCTGTGCAAATCAAACCATAGGGCAACAACGTACATCACTGGGCTGAGAATGTGGAGGAAAGAATTCTTTATGAGATGTTTTTGTTCAGAGACCTCATTTGTATTAATTCTTTACAGTGGACTCTTCTTCAGCCAAAGAATCTCCCTCTCCTTACCTGTTTTACAAATGAGTTGTAGATTCAGCTTCTTTCTGTTCAGTGAGGCAAGGGATCATTTTACCAGCCTTGGCAGTGTGCTGTTCTTTCCCTGCACAACATCTGCTGCAGTTTTCATGGCTTGAATTGTTCCTGGACTTGTTTTAAAAGGCATGTTTCAGAAATGTCTTTGAGGATATGAATTATTAGTCATTGTTTTATCTTCTAGGGTGTTCTTCATTTATCTTTGTTATTCTCCTTTTTAAAATAAGACCAAAGAGGCTTTGGAGTTTAAAGTTTGTAAGTTTTAATTCAGGTTTAGGCCAAAGATACCAAGAATGGTAAAGTAATTCATGGCAATAGGATTTTAGTACAGTTTCAGAAAGTAATTTATTTTTGTAGGACAATAAACTGGGATTTAATCTCCTTCTAACTCATGCTTCTCCTTGCCATTGTAGTATTTGTGTACACACTTTTCACATACACATGAAAATTCTGACATTTACTGTTCCAAAGCCTTTGCATTATTAGTGCTTCATACCTCATTTTTCTATCACTTCATGTATGACAAGGTGTTTGATATTTAGTGCACTTTTAAACCACATTTTTTTCTGTAAAGTCACTAAAAATCCGAGATTTGCTTTTTCAATTTTCTCACTTAATTCTGATTAATATATTTAATTTTTTTCCAGAACACCTCCCATCTTCATCTGGGACTCTGCATTTTACTCACCAGCATCCTCAACATTTACTCTGCCTATGACATCACCTGTGCCAAACTTCCAAAGGCTCTTTGGGACACACAGTTGCTCGTAGGACATTTTGAAGACAAAAGGTTTGTGCAAGTTTAACTTGGAGCATGAACTGGTCTGAAGCATAGTGACAGCAATTTTGTTATACTTCTGTGGTATTGGAGGAGTACTGTGAGGTACCCCATCTAAACAAAACTGACAATAAGGAACAACTTAACTCCCTTGGCCCTCCATCTGGGTGTGTCATTTCCTTTGGGTTGGAAGCTTTGCCCATCTTGTCTTTTAAGAGATAAAATCTTTGACTTGCTTCAAAACATGTACTAGTTTCTTCGGGCAACTATGGGAACATGTCCCATATTTAACTGAGTTAGTTATTTGATTTGTCTGCAGTTTCCAAAATGGGCAAAAGCTTACTAAAGGAATATGGGCAATCCCAGAACTCTGTCTCTGATAGTGAGAATATATTTTAGGTAGTGTAAGAAAGTAACCTATAGTCTGGAATCATATCCCTAACTATTTAGACTGCTGGAGAATCCAGAAAAAAAAATAAACTTGTCTAATAGCCTTTCTAGCTGTGTTTTCATTAAGTCTGAGGCAGCTCAATAAGGAAGCTACAGCATGATTTATTTTAATCAGTTATTACAGAGGAGTCATTAAAAAAAAAACAAAACAAAAACTCGGCAAAATCTTCCTCACATACTTTTTGCATTCCAAATCCACAAAAAGTTTAGATAAAATCTCATTTCGTTACAACCAAAACAAACCTCCTGTACTAGACTGCTTTCATTTTTTTTCTGTAAGTGATGATGATTCCATACCTCTTCTGTCTGTACTGGCTTTCCAGTTCAGTGTCTTTTGTGTCTGTTTCTTCAGAATCTCCCTAAGGTTAGGCAGGAATTCTATTGTCTCCTAAGGCTTGGTAAGAGCATTTGACAGACTGTGAACTAGAGATGGAGTAGGGAAAATGATTTAGCTGTTTTTGTCATCTGAAGATGACTTTCAGAACTGCTTGCACACGTGATTATTCTTCCAGTTCAAATGTAAAAGAATCTGGGTTTTGCCCTATGTGTTGAACATATGCTGAAAGTTTTACCAACTTTATGGCCTGTTAGTTTCATTTGATACTATTGTTGAGCTAAAAAGTGTGTATTCAGGCACACACAGAATCTTCTTTAGAAATAACTCTTCTATCTTAAAAGAGAGGAACCATGGGGCTACTGAATGATTTAGATAAAGAGTGTGTCCAGCTCTGCTCCTGTAAGTTACAGTCTCTAGGCATTGTGATATCAAACCCCATAGGACAAATGTTCTCATCCACAGCAACTGCTGTTTCACAGCTGAAATGTGGCATTGGCTGTACCTGTTCTTGGCACTGACCAAGAACAAACAAGATGAAGATTCATCTTTGGTTCTTTCACTTATTTTTATTTACGTGTTTTCGAAGGCCAATGAGTGGAGGGAAGCATATAAAGGAGGAGGATAACACCAATTGCCATAACTGGTCAATTGTTAAATGTGTCCAACTCTGAATCAAGAGAGGGCAGGAATCCATGACTGGAATATCCATGGTATGATGTATCATTTAGGTTGTCTGAAGATACATTGTTGATAAAACATCCCTGGCAGGATCATACTTTGCTCATAAAGACTCACAGAAAAATTGAAGCGAAACCTGCCAAAGTCACCTCTTGCTAAAAAGAAATATTTCAAACATATTCTAACAAATCCTGACTGTAAAATGTGCAAATTGGATTTTCAGTAATGAGACCCATCAGCAGGCACATTTTCATGACATATTCTGTCTTGGAAATAGTGATTCAATTTTCCAAAAGTCCTTTAATTTGCTTAGAGAGGAAAGCATTTTCATTTTGCCCAGTCAGTTCTAATGATTTGCTAAATTCAAAGTATGTGAAATTACTGAAGCTGGTTGTGGTGACCAGAAGGACCTCTAATCTTCTAATAATATTTTTCTTTTCACCATGAATCATGTAGGCTTGCACAAGAAATTTTTCAGAACAGATAAAACACAAATCTTTGTTGACATGCTGGCTGCTTGTCTCTTCCAGAGACAGAATTCTGGACATTTGCTAGAAATCCCCTTCAGAAAATTTGCTTTAGAAATCTGTTAGCTGCTGGGGTGTGTGGTTAGAAACTTGCATTTTCTCCTACCAGTAAAGTTCCTTAGGAATTCCCTTACAGATGAGTCTGGGTATTGATCCTTCCTATCTTGGCAGTAACAAGCATGACAAGCTAGATGAAGAGCAGTTGGGAAGAAAAACGAGTTTTCCACAGCTCTTTTATACTTTAAAGCCTTGAAGGGTTTCAAACAATAACCCTTTATCCCACAGTATGTTCTCCAGGCATTTTCTTTTTGGCACCAGATGTTGAGTTGCGTGGACTTTGGAATGCCTCAGGAGAGCCACACACAAATGACTCCTGTGTGAATTGCATGTAGCATGTTCTAGTGGCACAGTCTTCTGTCCCATAAACACTTAGGAGATTGCCAAGGCAGTTGTGTGCTCAGCTAACTTTTTGGTTTGCAAACCAAGCTCAAAAGTAGTGTCCCTCTAACAGATATTTTCTATGTATTTCCCAATTAATAACTAGGTTTTGTTAAATACCTTGGTTTTAAAAAGAGGCTATCCCTTAAGTTGTTACATAATGTATTTATTCAATCAAGTATATTTTATGAAAATAAGAGCTGTTTGTTTTTCTGCTCTACTTCTGGAGTTCCAGTATCTGTTATGCAGATACAAACACATATTTAAGTGGGTGCTTTTGCCATTTTTCATCCCTGGCAGCATTGTGTGAGGTGCTCTGTCCAGAACAAGGAATTGCAGTCACGGGGCTGGGGCTTCTGTGGCTGGCAGAAACAGTCCAGTACCCATGAGGACAGACACTGTCCTTCAGTGGAAATATGGGTGTAGGTAGGTATGATTATCATAAAATAAAAAGGGACTGTACAGTTGCTTTCCAAATCTACTGTTCATTTCTTTTTATTTTACAGTGCAAGGGTTAAGACATTTTCCTGCAGCATACAATACTTAATTATGAATATTAATCCCTATTAGGAGCATTAGACTTCTTCAGGGATTCACCTAAGGACAACTGAAGTACATGGGATGAGTTGAAGACCAAGACTTTAACAGTATTTTGAGATTCCAGGGAGAAGACAGTCAAGAGTGTAGACTGCAAAGGGCACTAAAGTTGCTTTATTTACTTATTTGTGTGTGTCTATAGTAAAACTGCATTTGCCCCTAAACTCAAACTAAAATACTTAAACAGGAATATTTTTGCTATAGATTGTCAAACATTTGGATTCTGGATGCAAATGAAGTCTTGCTGCTTTTGCTGAACGCTTGCTCGTGGAAACTGACACCCATTTGCAGAAGAATCAGCACACAGACTTTCAAGGTTACCAATGGGGAACTTCTGCACAGAACTGCACCATCTTCAACCAGGACTTCATTCCTTTGCTCCTAACACTCTCTACTTACCAAATTGTCCATTGAACTCCTGTGCTCCTCAAAAAAAAAAAAAAGGAAATGGGGTACAAGGCAGAAAGGTAGGGAGGGATACTGGCTACAAGGTTACTGCAGCTTTATGAATGATCTCAACTTTTTTGGTTTTGCTGAATACCTTCCAGTGGAGACTGACACAAGTGTGAATTTTGCCATCTTGTTTGACTGAACTTTTGAAATCAAGGTATTACTGGTTAAATCCCAACTTTCAGCATTTCAAACGATCCTGGGTGAGGAGCAGAGAGAGGGGCAGGAAAGAAGAGCAAGAAATCACCAGTAAAAATGGTAAGTTTTTAATCTATTTATTGATGGACCTTTAGTATTCTGATGGGTCAGTTAAGACTAAAACCATCTGTAGGCTTCTCTGTTCTGTCCTTTGTCACCCCAATCCCTACCTCTGTCAGATGTTTTTCTAATGAGTTCAAGGCTAACTTCATTTTTAGAAAACAAACAGAAGGAGATTGGCACTACCTTAACCTGACACAGTCTCTGTGTCATGATCTACACTGTAGATCTAGGGAGGAAAATAAGTATTTTAAATAATAATATACTAAAGGAAGGAGGTTAAAGTAACTGACACTTCTCCATTTTTCCTGGATAGCTCCTGCTACCTTCTGCTCTTTGACACACAGAGAACCCATATGTGCCTGTAATGTTCAAGATTTTTTGATGTAACTGATGGATGGTGACAGGTGAAGTCCACAGCATTCACTGTATACTGAGTCTGACTATTTCTATACCAACACCAATAATTACCTGTAATCCATTACTAGAATTCTTATGCAAGTTGCTCTTTGTATCATTTAAAACAGAGCAGTACAGCACCGAGGAGCTGGACTCCCTGTCCTGAAGAATTCAGTCTAGAAACTTACTTCCAGTGTCAAACAAGAGACAGAGTGTATGAAAAGATAAATTATTCAGTAATGAATCCTACACACTTATAATGCACAAGTTGTAATGAATCTCAGTTGCTCTTGTAATTTTGTAAAGTTGTTTACCTAATATGGTAGATGTGCCATATGGTACACTAAAGAGAGTGTTAGAATGAGGACGTGAAGATTTCGAGGTTTTTATTTCTAGTTTTGTAGGCATCTGTAAACTACATTCAAGCTGTCCTAGAATGTGAGCAGAGGAAGAATGCAGGCTGCTCTGCCCCTTCATGCTGACTGCTGCTGCCACTTGATAACATCCTCCATCTCTTCCTCCCTTGTTCCTCAGGCACTGTGGCCCAGCACGGGGCTGTACCCTGGCTAGATGCCATCAAAGAAAGTCTTTCAGCCACTCTGCACCTTTAGGCTGGTTTAGTTTAACTCAAGCTTTTTCACCCTTAATAAATCATTTGAGCAGCTGATTAACTCTTCCGCTGGGTAGGGAATGTGACCAGGCTTCTATTCCAGAGAGTTCTTTGGTATGTAGCTTATAGAATTTCACCATAGCTAAAACTAGCAACGTGCTTGATGTGGCAGCAGCGAAGAGGTTGGGACTGCCCAGCTCGAAGCAGCATTCCTGTCTTGTAAGAAATGGGCAGCATGACCTACAGTGATGTCTGTAAAATCACAGCTACTTTGCAGCACTGTAATTTGTCAAAAATTGATAAAATGGGAGTTAAAATTCATACAGATGAAAAAGGCAGCTTCTTGCTCACCCTTGAGTTTCAAGTGATGACTGAGAAAAGCATTTGAGTACAAGAATAAAATAATAATATGAAACTTCTCAGAGGATGGAGGCAGTCCCTCAGAGTGATGTCATAGGGGTAAGCGAGTGGAGCCCTGGGAAAGGCTTAACTTTGTAATTTTTGGTTATCAGCCAAAGTCTGCTGCAGGTGAGAGGAGGATATAGAAACTAGAAGAGTAATATCCCTCACCATGAACTGAATTTCTAGGATTTTTGATTTAAAGGTACTTACACTTATTATTTGGGGCCTGTATGTTAAGAGCAAATACCTATCAGTTTTTATGTTTTCTCGGTGAATTTTAGGCAAACAGCTTCTCCCTTGTAGGTACGTTTGTGTACTTGGGGGCAGGGTAAGATATGGACAGTACTTCAGCACTGTTCCCATTGCTCATGGGGTTGACTGCCAAGCAAATCAATTTAATACATGTTAGAGTACTACAAGTTAAGCGATCACCACAAATATGTGATGGGGGAAGTGCTGACATCCACATCTGGGCAACCCTAAGTAGAGAAAACTTGAACATATTTAAAGTGATCCCCTTTTCACAGATAACTCATGGCTTTTGTTCTTCCAGGTCTCCACCAGCCTCCAGACAGCAGCTTTCAGGCCAGTCAATTCCCCAGAATCATCAACTAGCAGGTGCTGAGCCCATCCCACTACAACAGAGTTCCAGCCTCTAATGCCGCCCATTCCCAAAACATAAGAGCAAAGCTTATTTTAAAATACTGATATAAGAGGTGCTATTTTAAGCTTCCTACCCCTTAAATCTTGAAAGTTAAGTTCAATCAGGCATTGGAATAGGTTGCCCAGAGAGGTGGTGGAGTCACCACCCCGGAGGTGTTTAAGAGGCATCTGGATCTGGCGCTGGGTGATGTGATTTAGTGGTTTAGGGGTTACAGTGGTAGTGCAGTTGGACTTGATCTTAAAGGTCTCTTCCAACCTTGATGATTATATGATTCTATTCTATGAAAGATAAATCGTACCATCTGATAATATTGTTCCAATTGCATCTGTAATACTGTTCCAGTAATTCAGTTTTCTGGGGAAACAGCGCCTGGCAGAAGAGCGCATTTATTGAAAGGCAGGTTGTATTTTCACGTTATTTACTTCCTTTATGATGGTTGCACAACAAGGTCAAAGTGCAGCTGCCTCCTGTAAGCAGCGATCATGTCCACCTGCAGCCAGCGCCCGGCCGAGCCCCGCGGGCCGGGCCCGGGCCCCGGGGGCTCCGCTCCCCGCCGAGCGCCGCTGCGGAGCGCGGCTCTCCCCCAAGGGTTAAGCGGCGGCGGGGGTGTAACGCGGGCTGACACACGGGCGGGGATCGCCCCGCCGTTCCGGCTCGCAGCTGCGACTGGACCGTTCAAAATTGCCGTCTCCCTCTCTTTTCCCCCCCGCCTCCCCTCTCTCTCTCTCCTCTTCCTTTTCCCTTCCCGGCGCTGGGCTCGCAGCCGGGCGCGCTTTCCCGGGGCTGGCCCCGGCCGTGCTGAGTCAGACCGCGCCCGGCGCCCGCCCCCGCGGCCCGGCCGCACCGAGGGGCTG
>VWZW01001528.1:87775-129641 GCA_013397115.1 Edolisoma coerulescens
GGGGGGCTGCTGGGGAACCATGTTGTGAGCAGCAGCAGTAGCAGCAGCAGCCTTAGCCCCAGCCCTGGAGGAGTAGTAGTAGGAGGCAATGCTAATGCCCAAACAGAGAGCAGCAGCGGCAGCAAGATGGGACTGAGTGCCCCAGAGATCACAAAAGCAGGTAACGTGGGCAGGGGTGGGGGGCTCTGAGGGAGAGGGGCCCTCCCCTCCCCCCACTCCCCAGCTCCCGCTGCCTCCTTCCCTCACTGCTTTCCCCCCTTTTCCCTCTCTCCTCCTTCTCGTTGTGGCAGGAGCGGGAGTGCAAAGGGTGGTATCGATCATACGGGGGAGAGCCTCCCCTCATCATGCCCCCTCGGTGTGTATCCGCGCCTCTGCTCCCTCCCCTTTATTTTCCCTCCTCGCCTGTGCTTACTCGAGGGTGTTGGATCATGTGTGGGGGCAGCCGCCCCGCAGAAGGAGCCGGCAGTGCCCGTCCGTGACTCTGCCGGTCCCCTCTGCTTTTCCTGCCCTTGTTGCTGGAGTGTAAAAGGGCTCTGTTAATCTCGGGGACTGAAGGAGGCAGAGCCCACCCCCTTGGTCATGGCTGTGCCTCCCATGCCGCCTGTGACTGCTCCCCTTCCCTTTCCAGGGGTGGAGGTTATGGGGGGGATTCCCTCTTGATAATGCCGCCTTAGCTGTCTGTGTAAATGCTCCTTCCCCTCCCCCTTCGCTGTTGCTGAAGTGGAAGGGGGTGTTATTAATCATGACACCTATTTCCTGTAGAGGAGGAAGCGAGGGGGGATTTCAAGGGGAGGAAGTCCCTCAAAATGCTTCCCCCCCATATCTGCCTGCCTTGATATTACCCCCGCACCCCCTCCCTTGTTCCAGGGGCTTGGAGGGGGCATCAAACACCTCCCATTCCTCCTCTGCCCTCAAGGGGGGGTTGTCACAACGCCGGGTCCCGGCAAGGGGGGGAATTCAGGCCACAACACCCCACCTTGCACAGCNGGGAATATTCCCCCCTTCGTGTTGTGAGGGTTGCAGGGGGGCATTGTGAAGGCTGGGACTGAGGGCTCACTACGTGGGAATGGAGGGAAGCTGTTTTTCAGGGGGATTGAAAGAAATGTCTCCCCAGAATCTCTCTGCAATTCCTCCCCTCCCCCCTTTTTTATTTTTGATTTTATCTTGCTGAAGTGTAAGAAGATACTACAGACCCTCTGTTATGATTGATGAAACTCTTCTAGGAGGATCTCCTTGACCCTTATAATGTACATCTCAGTGTCTGCCTGTCACTATTCTTTTCCCATTTCTGTCTCCTTAGGGCCAGGACCTGGACTGTGTGTGATTGTACTTGTGCTAGCACCAGGCCTTATCAAGGGGCATGAGGATTATTCAGGACAAGAAGCTACATCATCTTGTCCCTTCTGAAAACCAGCTTTGCTTTTTATTTATTTATTTTAACTATCTCTGGCAGTGGGAACTTCAGATCCATTGGAACAAATTCTGTAATAAAGAAGAGGGGTCTTCTAGAAACAGACTCCAGGCCTTGCAGTACTTCTTATCTTGCCAGGCCAATGTTTTTCTTTCCTTTCACTTTTCACATTTTTGCTGTTGTTGAGCCTCCTGATCTGACTGACTTACTATGTAGGAGATGACAGGATGAGAGAGTAATGTGTGCTGGGTATGGGGAATATGTCTTAATAATGTGTCTTCCATGGCCATTTTCCCCCCTTGCAGTTGCAATCCTGTTGCTAAATGGGATGTCAGGCTCTAGAATAGGGAAGAGGTCTTAGATGATCTTCTTCCTCCCTTCCCTTGGTTCATATTAAATCTGTTATCCCTGTTTTGTCTTACTTTAATGCCAAAAGCAGGGGTGTTACAATTAATACTGAATCTGCCAGTCTTTGGTGGGAAATTGGAGGCTTTAAGATAACGTCTCCAAAGCCATGTTCATTTTGTACTCTGTCCTGTTTTCATGGCTCCAGGCAGGCAGCTTGGGAGATGGAGAAGACCTGGTGATGAGGGAGAACATTCTGTCTTTGCGGGACTTCTCTTCTTGCTCATTCGCTCTGTTTAATCTTGTTGTTGTTTTGCAGGGGCAGGAGGAGTGCAGGGGGGTGTTATTAATCATAACACCAGGTCCCAGACTTCAGCTCTGGATGGAGCCACCACAACGAGCACCAGCACCACCACTGCAGCAGCAGGAGGATCTGAAGTCACTGCTGCTCCAGGGACCCTCAGTCAGGGCAAATCGGTGGTTATCAGCACCATGGCAACTGCCTTGTCCACCAGGAATGGCAAGATTGGGACCACGACAGTGCAGACTTTGAATGGGAGTAACGTGGTGATGAACTCTCACCACACAGGAAGTGCTGCTTTCTCTGGGACTCCTGTGACTGCCAACCCTGCTCCTGCACCTGCTGTTGCCCCTCTCGTTAACAATGGACCTGGATCCGTGGGGAAAGGAAACGCTGTTAATGCTGTTTTGCCCTCAGCTTCTAACACTGTCATCCAGACTTCTTTCCTTAATACTGCTGTGTCCTCTGCATCCTCCTCCTCGCCCACAGTGATCTCCTCGCAGCCACCGCCGAGCGTTGGCACCGGGGCGCCCACGGTAACGCTCGTGAGGCCCCCGATCCACACAGCAGGACCCACGGTGGCTGCAGCTGGTGCAGCCACTCAGAACGGGAGCAATACTGTGATCAATTCAACCATCAGTGTGGGGAGTTTTCCTGCTGTTGCCACAGCCACTGTGGGATCTGGAGTTTCCCTCCAGACGTCACTTGTGAACAGCCAGTCTGGTTCCACTGTGCCAGCAGCTCCTGCCACACAGGTCATCAAATCTGAGTCTCCTAAAACTATAGTCCAGGCAGTATCCCAACAGCAGACGCTGGCTACTGGTGGCCAGCCCAGTACTACAGGGGGTAACATGATTATTGGGCAAACTATGCAAGCTGGGCTCTCCAATGTTGCTCCCAATCCTGGTGGGATACCTCCTGCAGCTCCTGGCACCCCCACAGGAATGGCTAAAGGCACTGCCAATACAGTGGCACAAAGTCTGCCAAGGACTCCAACACCAACCACGAGTGGAATCAGAGCAACTTTGACTCCTACAGTTTTAGCACCTCGTTTGCCTCAGCCACCTCAGAATCCGACTAACATTCAGAATTTTCAGTTACCACCAGGTAAGTCAGAAGATTGAGGGGTTTTATTTTGGAAGTGTATTTCTTGCAGGGAGGAAGGAATCCAAGTAAGATTCCATGCCATTTAATTGTGAATTGTGGAAAAGGCATTACATGTAACAATGAGAATGGTCTGGTGTTGAGTAGTAGTAGCATAGTAGCATCCCACTACTTAGTGTCTGATTTTGGGTGACCAGAAAGTCTTTTCAGCAGTAATTGAAAATAATTCTGCCTGGTATCTTTGTTCCAATGTGAGTGTAGATGAAGCTGCAAACTGCCAAAGTGTGACGATGGAATATTATCCAATGAAATGTATTTATTCCATTAGCACAAAAGACATTTTGACTTTTCAGGTGGTTTTGTCAGTAGTTTGTAACCTTTACGTGCTGCTCGGTTCCCTCCTGTCCCTGCGTGCCCCCAGTACCACAGAGCTCTCATGAGCAGAGAAGCAGCAGATACAACACAAGAAAACTACCTACTTTTGCTTTAAATACCTTTGAAATCTGACTTAAAAACTCACAGATTTGAAGCTTATGATCATCTTTTTAGTCACTGGCATTCTGATACAAAAGGCAGACTTGCTATGTCCTTACCTCACCCTGTTGTGTCTAGGGCTGCAGCTTTTGTAGTAGCTAGTCTCATGCTTAGTGCTGAGCATCTCTGGACAAGGAATCTAGTCCTGAACTCAGTGGGTGAGTGAAAAGCGGGACGAGAAGCATTTCTTTGCTCGAAATTGTTACGTCCCTGCTTAAATATCCTAGATTTGGAGATTTAATGTTACATATTTGCTATTATTTTGAATCAGGCTTGTTGCTTGTATCCACTTTGATTTTTAGCTGCAAATACTTGTGTGAAGCTACACATTGCTTCCTGTCCTCCTAATAATACATACAATAGCTGGATTCTTACTGCTCACTGTATTCAGGACAGTACGCAAAGAACAGCTAATTAAATTTTGCTACTAACACTGAATGAAATCGGTGGTGGTTTTAGTAGGTGGTCTTAGTAAAATACAAGTGGTCTTAGTAAAATCCATCTCTTGGAACTCCTGACCAACCTCAGAGCAACGCACCTGTCACATAAAGTAGATCAGGAATTATGTAGTGTGTTACTAAACACTGTGTTTTTGTGTAATATGCTATCTG
The DNA here is from genome assembly GCA_013397115.1 of Edolisoma coerulescens. Lineage (NCBI taxonomy): Eukaryota > Metazoa > Chordata > Aves > Passeriformes > Campephagidae > Edolisoma > Edolisoma coerulescens. Next base: position 92,082 of record VWZW01001528.1, read on the forward strand.
TGGTCTGTGATGCCATGTAGTTTGATGAAGTCTGTCAAACGTTCTGTGTATCCAAGTACTAACTGGTATAAATATTCCTCTTTCTCTTTTTTTTTTCCTGTAGAAGATTATTCCATATATGAGTAATTTGAATGACATGTTGCTATTTTAAAAAATAGCAGTAAAACGCCGATCTTGAAATCCCAGTGCTTGATTTTGAAACCTGTAAATTGATAGGTTGGAAAAGCCTTCTTTTATTTATTGTCATAGTGTATCAAAGGATTGATCCAGTTTAGTCTGTTGCCATTTATACCTACCATTTTTTGTTAATACTGCATTATAAACCTGATTATGGGGGAAAATACTACTGTGGAGTCCAGTGGGACCTTTTTTCAGGTAGCTGATGTTTTCAGACTGCCACAGCATACTGAAATGTGTTACTCTTAGAAGCAGCATTGCCCGTCCTTAAGCAAAATTGGACCATAAATTGTTCCTTTGGAGTTCTCGATAGATCAAAGTAAAACAATACGAGTTCTAAGCACTTGGATTTTTATTAAGCACTATTTTTGTCTGTCCTACACTTTAAAAAATATTTATAACTTCAAAAGAATAAGCATGACTTAAAATAAGCAAGTATATGTGACTGGATACATAGAAATTGGAAACTGAGTTCTTGCATAATAAGACTTAATATTGAAAATGAGGGGTTTTTTTTAGTGGAACAGATTATTTTTCTTTTAAATTGCTTTAGTTTGTTTTTTATACTTTGCAAAAGTAGCCAGCTTTGAAAATGCTTTGCATAAACCATTTCTTTCAAAACACTTAAGAACTGGTGGATGCTGGGCTCTTACAAACATCTCTCAGGCGTGAGGGCCAAGCACCTCTGCAAGTCTGGCTGTGTGCAACTGCTGTGATCTTCAGCAGAGTGCAGGTACACTCATAGTGAAAGGAGAATAGGTGGCTGTGCTTTTGAAATTGTGTTTTAAATGACAGCATCAGAGGCCAGATTTTTGGAGGCAGTTTGGTAGTGTGAAGCTGCAGCTGCAGTGCCTGTGTGCTGTGCGCCTACTGCATGCATCGAATTTGCATTCACAAGTTTGTTTTTAAAAGTTAGTAGTGTGTGCTAGTAAGAGTTTCTAAGATAGTGCTTGAAATAGTTTGAAATCATACACGGCACACACAGCTTTTTTACACCAAGAATTATAAACACTTAGAAAAAAATTCTGATGGAAGGTTTGACCATGACAGCACAGGTTTTAGTTATTTTCTTACCCAGAATTACTGTTTCTAGCTCTCCAAAATACAGTTACAGTGTCACATGTATGGAAAGCAGAATATAAAATGTCAGCAAGAGTTACTAAGCTGGGACTTGAAAATTACAAACCTTTCAAGGTTTCAAATGTTTTCTTCGAAAGAGCATGTGGAAAATAAACTCGATCAATGGTCTTTAAAATAGATTACTTTTAGAATAATGCTTTGTATCGCATCAAGGCAATTGTGCAACAAACCTTGACTGACCAAACCGGAGATGTTTGAAGAGCCAATGGGCCATAATTGTTGTGACCTTACTGGATTTTGGTCTATTGCTTCTCCAAGGATCCGGACTATTGAGGGTATCTGTGTATTAATGATGGTTTTCCACTTCTGACATCTTTGAGGAGAAGACTGTTGTGCTTAGTCTTTTCTTCAGGAGCCTCTGTTTGGAACTTTGTGCTCCAATTGGACAGATTTGGGTAATGAAGGTCTCAAAATAACCCTATTTATACCTTCCTGGAAAAGACATGGAAATATTGTGATATGATTCTGTAAGGGGGTGGGAACACAAGTTTATACAATAACTCTCTAAGGTTGTGACACTACTGAAACTGACTGGAAATAAATTGAATGAAGTTTATTGTTTCTGAGCACTTCAGTAATGAGAAATCTATTATGTACAATAATATGGTAAGAGGTAGAAAATCAGTGAGTTTGTTAAAGCAGTGAGTCAGTGTTCCACTGTTAGAGGTGCTCAGAAAAGTCTGCAGAAAAGTATAGCTGGGATTATGCCCTAAAATTTATCTTTTGCATTGTAAAAGTGTAAAGTGTTTAGAGGTCATTGCTGACACAGGGTAGAATCATCTTGTTAAATGGCAAAACTTGGGTACTTTAAAATAATTTTTGAAAATCCCATCTTGTCCAGCAGTGCTGTAGTACAAACCCAGCATCTGTGAGTTCATGCTTACTTAACAGTACTGCCAACTTGGGGTTCAAAGATTTGGGTTCTCTTCTGGCAAGTTTGTGTTGTTACTCTCTTCTACTTTATGTACGAACACCTCATAATAAGTTTTTAAGGTGCCTGCTTAGAGAAAGGAGCAGATTGGTGAGTGCTGAAGGTATCCAGTAAGAATAGTGCAGAGCAGGTAGGTCTGGACAGTCTTCTGTACTAGCTTAGGTGAAATTGAAATCTAGAAACTTTCACTTCCCTCTGTCCCCTTCTTTTCCTTTACCTTCTGAGTGACTGTTAGTACTTATGAAAATTTGGTGGCTTGGTCATAAAGACTGGTATTTTCCTGATTAAGTAAGATTTGGTGACATGTAGTCCTGTTTGAAGGTAGCAGATAGGATGGCTTGTCTTCATGTTTTTTTTTTTTTTTTTTACTTCTACAGTCATGACCAGTTTTCCCACTAGCAGTAGTGCAGTTCTGCAGCTGTTATAGAACAGAATTGTTTTGCCTTGTATCTAAAAATAAAACTTCTTTATTACTTTCCCAAAACTCAGTTGGATCAGCCAGTAGCTGATGATAGGGGATGAGACTATGAATTTCTTCATTGCTTTCTTTCTGGAGGGCATCTCATGTGCCTCTTTTGTGGTGAAGGCAGGATGGGCCTTTTAACAGTGGAACATTCCAGAGTTCTGAACTCTACCAGTGGTTAAAACTTACAGTTGGTGCTTTCCAGAAGCAAAGGATACCTGAAAGAGCATCAGTGCTGTACATCTGCACATCCTGGAAGATGCTCTACATGAATATGCGTGCTCAAGGTTTTCTTCATGGCCTTAGAGGCTCCAAACTTCATTTGGTGTTAAATTGGAGCTTTTTTGTAGAAACCGATTGGTTTTTAGCTTGTGTTCCCTGTCCAAGAAGGATTTGAACTTAGGCCATGGTTATGGTGGCTTTAGAATGGGAAAACTACCTGAACATACGATTTAAAGCATGGTTTTGAGTCCTTTTGACTCGAGCAGTCATACTTTTGAAGCTGGAGTAACTGAAAAATAACTTCTGCAGTAGTTCTGTTTCCTTCGGTTGGGAGTTGGGGTTGTAGGTGGTTGGGCAAAGGAAAGGGTATAAAAATGGAGAAGGGTGGCAACTGAGAAGAATCAAATGAATCAAACAATTTGTGTTACTTTTTCCATACCGACTGCCTCATTCTTTGGGTTGCTTTATACTTGAAACATGTACCCCAGAAGTGCCCAAAGTAACTAGGATGTAGATAGATGAGGAAATCATCAGAATTCCATAATATAAGGAATACAGAAAGGAACAGAAGAAATACTATGAAGTAGTGGAATGTGGTTGTTTCTATTTCTCACTGACTAGTAAGCGAGTTCAAACATATCCTCATTATAGTTTCCCTGTATGTTGCATGTGCTGCCAATATTATGCCTGTTAACTGTGTTGGCATGGCTCAGTTTTGTTAAAAATAATGTCTGCAATGCACCGTGACAATGGGGGCTTCTATAGAGTACTTACAGTATGTTTTACTTTCAAAGCATTTTACAAAACTTAATCCTTGCAGCATGCCTGTGTGGTTGGTAAATAAAGTAGTATGAACTCTGCTTCAGAGCTGGGGGAAAGATCAAGTTAGAGAAGTTCTGACTTGCCCAAGGCCATGCAGGAATCGATATTTTGCCAGGATTAGAGCTTGGAAGTCCTATACTTGGCGTGTAAAGCAGTATCTGTCTTTCTGGAAGATAACTGTGGATGTCTTGTGCAGAACTCTTCTGGGTGAGGGGTGGATTTTATGTTCAAATCATGCATCAGCAAAAGGAACATTCTGCTTTATTTGGAATCTGCTACATCAGATCTGCCATATGTCACCAGACTGAAAGTTGTGTTTGTTCGCATTGCAACTTCCATAACTGAGGACTCCTGCATGCTTGGCTTTGTACCCCAAAGAACCTGAGGCTCAGAGAGCTGTGCAATAGGATTTTTTTGTTTTGTTAAAAAGAGTATCTTGATGTTGTGTGCATCTGATAAGACTGTGTCGTTAAGTGATGGGATCTAATGGGAATATAATTGTGATTCTGTTAAGCTATGAAAGCTATTAACTCTGATTACATATTGTTCAGTTCTGTTATGAAAAATACTGCTCCCAACAGCCTTTGGAAGTGCATGTATGGATATGTCTGTATAATCTTCAAACTGTGATCTTCTGGGGTTTTTGGGTATCACTAAGCTTGTGATAAAGGTTGTTGGTCAATAACCAGAAGTGATTTATTTCTTTTGAGCTGTTTTGCACTCTGCAAGAAGTTACATGTTTTCCATCCCTGAAAATCTAGCAGGTTGCTTGTGAAACCTTCTTGGTTTGAGGACCACAAATTTGAATGTTGTCCAGAACTTGAATCCCTTACAAACGCAGGATGCTGCAGCCAAGTTAGCAAACTGAGGTGAAAATGCATCAGTTTTGTGCACTGATTAGACACAAATTACATCACAAACTCTTCAAATAAAGTATTTTGGTGTACGAGAGCTCTTACTGTTGTTTGTCTTCCCTGTTTTGGGAAATGATATGTAAATATAATTCTAAAAAAATTTATGAAGTAGTTCTAGAACACAGTTGAAAATACTGATATTTACGTTGTCTGGGTTCAAGGAAGGAGAAAGTACTGGTGTGTGGAAAGGTTGTTTTATGTAAAAACTGTGTGATCAAATACAGCGTCTGCTCAGAAGGAATTGGACATAGAAATCACTTAACACATTAAACATTTTTTGTTACTATATGCATTTTTTGGTCAGAAATATTCAAAATCAGCATTTTTACCTGGAAATAGCTACTCTTGCCAAGATTGTTTGTGTTGAAACTTTATGAATGTTTATAACTCTGTTTATCTCTCTAAATCTTCTCCTTGAATTTCTTGTCATTGCTTCATGTAAAAAAGACTTTTGCTAGTTGGAAGACTGTTAGCAAGTTTAGCTTTATGTTAGGCACATTATCTCTTGTGAAAAAAAGATTTGAAGAGGTAGTGGCATGAAGAAAAGAATTTTGGAAATACTGTTTCTCACAACTGAAGGCAATGACAGAGAGGAGATTTTAGTCGTGGTTAATAGACAGTTATTTCAGGTGTGTTATGAACCCTGAAGCTCTGTGTGAAGGAAGGCCAAACTCTAAGGGAGAGTTACTCACAGGTGACAAAGGGCTTTTTCTTTGCACAGCCACAGGTCTGTTCCTGAGTGCAAATAGTTGTATCAGCCCTCCTGCATCTGCTTCCTCGTAAGAGAATCAAAATTGCTGATACAACCTGTGCACAGACCAGGCTGTAATTAAACAGGTATAAAGGTTATGTGATCATCCATATTTCAGATTAGATGAGGTTTGTTGTTTTTTTTTTTTCATTGAGGCCATGAACACGTGTATAGAGCTTTTTGGTTGTTTTAAACCTTCTAGGACAGTTCTACCTCAGCTTACCCTGGAAATTTTTACCCCAGTTCTTATCTGTGGGAATTTCCTCCCAGAAATGCTGGTTATCTTCTGGAGGTGTGGGTGTCTCAAGGAACTGAGAGCCAGTTTTTTACCACAAAGCCTCCTGTCTTGGAGTAATTTTCTTCAGGTGTCTTTAGCATAATATTTAATGTAAAATATAGTAATTGTCCTTGAGGTCTTATTTATGCCTTTAAGGTTTTTTTTTTTAAATGCAGGATGTTTTTTTGAGAAAACAGAACGTTGATTATTGTCACTGTATAATGGTATAGATTATCAGTAATCAAGAAAGAGGTGATAACTCTAAGGAGTTGATACACCTGCTGTGAGATCTGCTCAGCACCTCAGTAGAGCTGTCTTAAGGCATTGTACAAATGTGGCTGATCTTTGGGTCTGTAACTGTTGTCAGACTCAAAATAACATTTTAAAAAGATGAGTTTCTGTACTTAGATTACCAGTAATCACAAAGTTGCACTTTGAGCATCAAAGGTTGATTCTCAGCAAAATGTGTGAATGTGTTATAAAATAGGTTAAATAGGGATGGTGCTTTTACTGTGTATTTTTACAGAATTTAGTGCAACATCCAACTCGGATATCAAGCTCTTTTTGTGGGATTTGGAAAAGTATATTGATGAAAGTAAGTGACTTTCTGCCATGGTAGATTTCTGTTTATAAATTTGAATTGTAACTTATGAATGCTGCATATCTTAATTTTGATGCTTTTTCCCTTAAAATGCGTTACTAAAATGTGTTTTTCCATAACACATAACCAGTACCTAGGCAATGAATAACATAAAACTCACAGCAGTGTGTAATATTATTTTACATGACTGACATGACTGTCCTAAGATTTGTATTGAATTTAGTAAGCCTCTCTTGTAAAAATGGTTTAACTTATGATTATAACTTGATTAATATATGCTTCTGAGAGTAGCTGAACTGTTAAAAGCTATCACAGTGCTTTTGTGCAGAATAAAGCACGTGCTGGATAGACTGTGCTGACAACCAGTGCAGTTGAAAAATGTGTGCTCTAGATATCAGAGTATAAACAAAACCCAAGCAATGAGGTGTGGTGCCATGCTCGAGTCTTTCTGAGATGGTTTGGGGGGCAGCAAGGCTGTACTAAGTTGTCTGCACACCTTCCTTCAGTTTATTAATCAAATATTTTTGTAAGGGAGGGTTAGATTTAGAACCTCTCTCCGAATGTAATAACATCAGGTGCTCTCAGCCTGAGTGGTGGTGTGGCGAGTGGGACCAGTTGTGCTCACATGAGTCAGAAGTGCCAGCTCCAAGGAGAAGCACTGAGGAATTGCAGCACCTGTGGCAAAAGAGTCGATGGAGGGGACCAGAAGAGTGTTTGTGGAGGGATCAGTGTGGGAGAAGAGATCTGGAGTAAGGAGGCTGACAGTGACTAAGCGGTGTGGAAGTTAAAAGACAAGCATGAGGAGTTATTAGTTTCTAACAGACATACGTGCAGTCGTGTTTGCAGTGGTATTAAGGGTGGATTGGAAGAAGATAAAAGTGTTCATGCACTGAGCTTCAACCCCTTAGTTCCTTTCTTTCTTCCTTTTTACCAGTGTATCATTTGATTTTCTTTCCTTCCCTGTCTTCCATGGGGGAGGGGGAGAAAAGGCACTAATTATTTATAAGTGTTAGTCATACCCAGTCATTAAGCTTAGTCATTACTCAGGACTGTGCATTTGATGGTTAGTAAAAATCAAAACGAAACCTGATTTTGTTGAAAAGCTTCCTGAATTCAAGCTTACAGGTGTGAAAATAATTCTGTTTCTGTGTTCAGACTAACTGCAAAAGCAGAGCTGCTTAATAAATGTTGCTATCAGCCAAATGGCATGTAATGTCATGTCCCCGTTGATGGTTTGTATTGAACTTGCAGGCGTAGTGTTTGGCATATTCTCAAAGCAGAATAATTCTGTATGGGCAGTGAGAGAGGCATGAACTCACCGAGGAGGATGTGGAGGGAATGTTTCTGCTGAGGCTGCCCTGGGGAGCTGTCAGTTGGTGGAATTGTCCAGCTCCAGGTCTCCACAGCTCCGGGTGAAGAGGTGGCATTGGCAAAGGATTTTCTCACTGCTAAAATTACAAAGAGTGTATACCTAGAGTAGGGCATTCACAGTGGGCACAAATTAAAGAAAGGTGTTCTTTATGGCTTCTCATGTGCTTAGTTGTTTTAGGCTGTTGCGTCTGAAGGAAGAAAACATTGATTTAAAGCATTACTCCTCATTAAGTATTTCTGTACAGACTGTGGTAATAAATGCAAAGTGACTCGGCCATTCCCATTTCTTCAGGTGCTTGAGCAGCACTAATGTTGACACACCTTGGTACAGACAAACTGTCACAAATGAAGACAGGTTGAGTTTTAAAACCTCCTATTCAAAATAACAGACGTAAAGAATTAGTGACACTTTGTGTCTTCCTTTCTCAAACCCAAATCTGATTTTGGTATAACTACTTTGTTGTTTGATCTAAGTATATTGAAATTAATGGCAGAGCTAAATCTGAATTGCTTGAAGATGAGTAATTAAAGCAATTGGTTTAGCTCTTGATAGTGTTTTTCTTAGCTGTTTCGACACCAGACAGATTTGTGTGATGATTGGGTTGCAGTTTGACGGAGCACTCTGGTGTTTTTGCTTTGTATGCTTGACTAGAAAGGAATGTTAACACACTTTCAAGGAATATAGCTTTCCAGAGAAGTCAAAATAGTTTCAAATCACATTGTTGTTGAAGCATTTGTCAATTGTTGCTATATAAAATGATGTATTTCCCAGAACAATTCTTACACACCTTCTCAAATGAGCAGGTAAGATTTTTTCCATATGGGATCACTGTTAAATGTAGTGGTTTTTTGGCATTCCAACATGACATTATTCCTTTAACTATATTCTTAAAAGGTTTGTGAATCAATACTTTACAAATGATTCACTTCTTCACCTTTTAGACAGTACAGTTCGGTTGTGCTGTTTGAAACTGAACTCTTGCATAGTAAGAGTAAGCAGAAGTTTTTAAAATGAAATCGAGTTTTTTGTCTGCTGACTCTTGTAAGGAAAAACAAGCAGTTTTTCATAATGTGAACTTTTGTACTTGGTCTGTACAAAATGCACTTGCTGTGCACTGCAGTGAGGATTCTTGAGGATATTTGCAAACATATCTTTCACCTTTGTTGGCAACAACCATAAATCAGCTGTTGAAGAATTAATGTTTCTGAGACCGTAATGGCTGGTTGGAATCTCTCTGTGTGTGTGTGTGTGTGTGTGCAGGTTGGGGAGAGTAGTGGTAGCCAACAGTGGAGTGCTGCAGTAAACTAATGCTGTACCAAAACTTTCAGGCACTGTGTCTGGGTAGAATTCTGCTTTACACCAGACTGACACAAGTTGAAAAGGAAATGGAATTTGCTTTTGTAGTTCTTGTCTAAAACTCTGTGTCATGCCAGTCTTCACCATGTGTAGTATTTAGTGTCTGTCGGGAGACACTCCAAGTATTTTGTATTAGAGATGCTCTGAAGCAGCACCTGACAGTCGTGCCATGTTTTGTCATGGTAAGTTGTAGCTCAGCTTCAGTGCAGCAGGTGCTGAACATTTAACAGGTCCCTTTCATTGGGCACAGTGTGTCTTGTGTGCTCAGCACATCTGTGTGCAGAACCTCAGCCTCATGGCTTTGGGGTGCCCATTACTCTGGAGCAAGGCATGAGGGAATTGGTACAGACTCTCAGGTTGCTCCGGTGTGCTGGACAGCTCTGTCACTGCCTGGCAGGGAACATATCTGCTACTACCACCTCGTGTTTGTACAGCCTGACCTCGTTGTGCCAGTGCAGGGCAGCCACTTCTGGAGCAGCTGAAGTCTCACATAGTCGTGGGGTCATTTTGAGCTGGTGCATTTGCTGATACCTCCCGATTCCTGCACTGTGGAGACTTCTCCTTAGGCACTGTGCTTATCCTTGTGCAGCTAAGGTGTCTTTATACAAATCACAAAACAGCCACGTTTGTTGATGAAACTTGAAAGCTCAGATTGCTGCTGAGGTCAAAGGCTTTGGCAAGAAAGTTCAAGTAAAATCTTTTCTGGACTTGTGCAGCACAGGTCTCCTGAGATTCTAAGTACCTAAACTTAAGTATATCTGTGGTGGTGCACGTTTCTCCTCAGGTACAAAGTAGTGTGTCTTCAATAACATCTAATCCGTGTCTCTGTTACTGTTTACAGTTCTGTGCTACTCACCTTGATTTGTAATCCCTGTTTCTCATGAGTTGATGTATAGACGGTCCTTCATGAGCTGCTACACATCTGGTTTGTTACAGATGCTGCTCTTTAATGTGTGTAAATAATTTAAATCTGCTAGAAATGGTCTAGTGTTAGGGAAGATTTCTTTAATGACCCAGATTTTCATGGAGCTGCAGTGGTCTAGTAGACTTCAATAGGTTCTTTCTGCTTTTCTTGGGCTTTCATTCCTGTAGAGTGAGAGTTTTTCCAGGTGGATCAGTTACTGTAAGAGGAGGAATGGTGGATTGTTGGACAGCGCTGATGTCGGTACCAGGTTAGCTTTTCCTTTTCTGCGGTAAGGGACCCTGTCACACAAATCACTTATTCTGAAAGCTCTTCCTGTAGTTTGTATAGGCAGCTGTGTTTTTCTCCAGCTCTTTCTCTGGTGTTCCAGCATTTTTGTATGGGAAAAATATTAGAAACTTTGTCCTTTTATAAGGGTTTTGTCATTCTGGGGTCCCTGTGTAACCTGATCCAGTCACTTACAGAGCATGGATTCAGTCCCTTTGCTTTAGATGGTTTTTGTGGTGTGTGTGATAACTTGCATAACCTCACACACACATTTACTTTCTGTTTTGTTGCAACAGAATCTCTTCTGACAATACCAAAGGGATACTCTCATAAAGCTTTCTCCTGCTAATATGGCACAGCCCACTTAGGATTACTGTCAGATTTTTCTGCCATGTCAAATGTTTGCAGCATCTTGCCACAAATGAGTGTGTGCTCAAGAGCTTAAGGCCCAAAGGGCTTTGACGTGAAGATAACCTCTTAGTGAACTTCCCTGGCAAATCTAGTTAGGATTTGAAGATTTGTCAGATGTCAGTGGACTGTATGATCAATAACCTTCTTTTCTAGAGATGTTTGTAGGAGCTTTGATTTTCTGCACCAGAAGCATCAGTTCTCTGGTTATTCTTTCAGGCTTGGACATTCTTTCTGAACACCAACATGTGTGTCTATTGATTCTTTGCTGCCTAAGAGTTCTCCCTGACCCAAATTGTTTTTTCTTGGGAAGTTTTTCAGTTTCCTTTTTACTTTAAGAAGAGAATTTCCTCAGAAGACTAGAAAAGGATATTCTCCATGCATGCACTTTCAAGATCATACATTCATTAATTCTTCTGTCATGTCTCAGAAAAAACCAACTTATTAAAGGTCTAGGTTCTTAGTAATGGTTCTGACTTGATCTGGATTACTATGAACTATATTGTGGATAACAAGCAAAATCTGTAAGCTTGAACCTTCTGTTCTTCAGTTCAGTGTCTGCATCAGAAAGAGGGATGATGTCACTTGGGATCAGATAGGATCCTGTGCAGGGTTTGTATTTCACAAGCAAGAATTTCGTCCTTGTACACTGGCAAGCCCGGTGAGAAGCATGGGCACACCTTGCTGCGTCCTCTCATTAGGTGCTTGCTGACTGGAGATGGAATCCTTCAGTCCCCTGTGGTGTGGATGGAGTCCCTGAGACATGGAGCAGTATCCTGAGAGGTGACACTGGGATATGCTGCTCTTGGAGTGGCCTCCTGCTGGGTGTGGCTGTCAGAGGAGCACTGCTGGACTGTGCACTTCCTCAGAACACTGATCTGAAGGTGCCTGCTGGATCTGCGGATAGTTTTATCTCCCTCACTGGGAAGTCCAGCTCCTATAAATATTATTAATCAAGATTTACCAGTAAAAACTGGTAAGAAAACTGGAAACCGTTTTAGTTTGGTTTATTTTTTGGATGTAGGGGTTCTCTAGCAAGAAAGTTGTATGTCTTTGGAATTACACAGATAATCAGAGTGGTGTGCAAAGGCTACAGAATATTTTATTAATCTTCCTTATCATTCTGTTAATTTTTTTGTTTAGTCTTTGTTAAGCCAAGCCATATTTCAAAGAAAGAAGGAAGGGGGAAGCATTAGGAAAAAAGTCTGGTTTGTGTATTTCTGATATGTCCTATGGCAAGAGCTCTTCACTTTTTATTCCTGTGCATGATTTTACACGTTTTATTAATTGAAAAAACACCAACAAAGAAAAAAACCCCAAAGCACAACACTTTATAAATGGAAATGTCAGTAGCAAATGGGAATACAAATAAGCAAGAGGCAAACACTGTAGAATCATGCAGCTACATCATATAATGATGGCATTTTCCATCCCAAACAGTCTTGTAAACAGGAGTGATCTGGGAAGGTCACCACAGCAAGAACACGTGAGGTGACCATTGTACTGGTCAGGAACACAAATCTTTTTGGCATCAGGAACAGCCAACTAAGTTTTGTTAATCCTTCATTTGGAGCCATGATGAATTGTTTAATTCAGACTAAAATATGAGCCTCTTTCAGGATTCTCTTAAGCCTCTAACTTCTAACAAAAATGGTAATTAATTTTAATTTTAATTAGTTTTTTAATGAGAGACTTGGAAAGAATTCTTGAATGTTTGCATTTTTAATAATGAATATGATTTTAGAGTACATGTGATCAGACTTTCTAGGAAAAAGATGGCAGAGAGAGATTTAAAATGGCCAAGTTTTATTGTCACGTTTTTCTAATTGAATGTTTCCACTGATGTTTATTAGCTGTTTGATCTCAAATAGTAATTAATCCATTAATCCAGGAACAAAAACCTGGTTGATGAAACAGAAAGATGTTTTCCATCTTTAAATATGTTGCTGAATTTAATTGAAACAGTGAGATAAGTTATACAATTCTAGCTGTCTTCTAGTACCTGGTAGTCAGTTCTGACCTGGTTCATTCAGCATTTGCAGCCTTATACATTGGACTTTGAGGTTATGATAGTTACCTGTATTTCAGTATTTAAAATGTAAGTTTTGGAAAGAAATTCCTTTTTCTACACGTGTGGCTGTCAGCCCTTCCTCTTCTCCATTGTCACAAATTGTTAACTGAGATTCATTTATGGCTGGAGAGAGGGGCTGTTACAGTGCTACAGTGACTTTGTTTAGGAGTAGGAGATAAACGGGACTTTGTTTTTAATTCTTAGTCGAGTTATCTCCAATGACCCTTCTGAACTTCACTGAAAATCCACTTAATGCCAGCTTGGGTATAGTTTTTGGGTTAGTGAGTTTGTTTTTTAGCTAATTGGGTTGGAAAAGAGTCTGTAGTTGGGTGGGGGGAGAGAAGCTCAGAAAGAAGCTCCATCTCTCTTTTTAAAGAATTGCCATCAAGGCTGGAGGGATGCTTTGTGTTCAGTCAAAACCTCCTGGCCTGCACACTGTAGTACTGGAAAATTTCTGCACAGAAATTCCAAGTTCATCGCATTCTGAATTTTTATACCTTTTCCAAAATCACCCATACACCAACAAGCTAACATTCCAAGCAGGTAAAATATCTCATATCATATATGTGATTAAAGTTTATGCAAGACTAGTCAGATGGTAGTAATTGTCTTTATGTTTGTATGTAGCCCATGTGTACAGGAATTTATCAGTGGTAGAGCCTGACTTAATGTCATGGTAGAAACTATATCAATTGAAAATAACTGTGTATCAAATTTGAGTGGGAATGAAAGAACTATTTAAATAGGGATGGATATAAATGTGGCTTTGTATGAGTTACTTTTTTATTATGACTTCAATACTTGAAAGAAGTACTTCAGACTTCCCATAGTTAGAAATCTAACAGGGTAGTGCTTAGAGTCAGGGTTTGAATTACAAATGATTGTTTTGTCTGTCTGCTGCCAAAAATTGAACTTTCTTGATATGTTTTCTAAAGCTCACATTAATATGCTTTTCAACTGTCTGTTTGAGCAGTTGTGCTATGTTAATGTGTAGGCATGTTCTAATTTTGCATGTAGCTCAGGGAGAATATTTCATTGTTCAGATGTTGTGCTTGCACTTCAGGGGTGTTGAACCTTCGCTTTGTGGTTCTTTCCCCTCTTTTCTCTCTCCTCATTCATATTTTGGGGAGCAAAAAGCAGTAAGTTGACAGTGCTGCTATGCAAGGGGTGTGTTGGGATATGGTGCAGACACATTGCTGAGCCTGGTGCTTGTGTTGAGCTGGAGACAGGAACAGATATCACAGAGTTCTGGGCCACTGCCTGATGCTGTGAAAGTTCTCATGTTCAGGTGAGCTGCTTTGGCTTGATGCTTTCAAATAACTTCAGTCACTTTTGCACTGAGAGAGATGTTTAAACACACCCCCCAGCCAAAACTAGGCTTAGTATTTCTAATGTTGCTTCTGTAAGGAAAAAATATATAACTCTAAAGAATTTGGATGGCGTGTTAACTTTAGGATATCCTAGGGAACCCCCAAACTGGTGAATTTTAGGAAGAAGAGTTTGTTATGGGCTGTCAGTATAATTCTGTGGCATTTAAGGACTTCTGAAAGCTTGGGCATAGGTAGTTGCGTGGGGCCTTTTCAGTTGCTAGAAACTAAATAGTACTCAGCAAGCTTTAATATTTGATGTTGACTTGAAAATAGCTCCTCTAATCAAATTTCCACTGTACCAATGATTTCAGTTATAATATTGAAGATTTCCACTGATTCAGCGTTTAGCTGCTTCAGCTGATCATTATGAGGGATGACAAAAATGGGCAATGTGAGTTCATGTCCCAAGATTTTGTGTTTGCACATTGAAAAGGATGCCAGGTTCTGTTTGTGCAGGAATGAGGTTGATGTAGTAGTAGGTCATTCTCTAGTCTTTAAAATGTTCAATTTCTCTGCCTTTTGTCAGTAACCCCCTCCCCACAGTGTGAGGCTGATGGTGAGAAAGTACTGATGGTTCTAATGAGCAGCCCACAGGATCAAGCTCTGTGTTCACTATTAAGGTCTTTAAGTTCTCCTGAGATGATGTGGAGGTGGTGGTGGTGTGTGCCTTTAAAGGAAATACTTCTCCCTACATAAGTTACAGAACAAGAGATCTTACTTTTTGGAATGGCTTGGAAAATAATTTTTTGGACCTGACAGCTAAACAAAGAGTATTTATTTCTACAGTGTGCAAGATAGTAAATAAGTTTCTCCCCCTCCTCCTTTCCTACAGAAAAACACTTTGAGGATATTTGTTTCTAGATATAACACTTGTCCATAGCGCTTTGTGGGTCCCACCTTAACACTTTTAAATAAGTTGTGATGGAAAGTCACCTTTTGGATGTAAACTAGTTTAACATCTCTGAGTTAATGTAGAGAATGTAAGGAAAAAATTAGGGGCAAATCGACTAAGGCTTTTCTTTTGAACTCATTTTTGTAGAAATCAGTATATGAATTTTTACAGTTTACTTGTAAAACTGTCCAAGAAAACTGTTTAAGGCGTTGTCTGTAAACATTTCAGCACTTCACCAGAATAAAAAAGCAAATAAAAGCTTGATTCTTTTGAAGTAGTCATGCTCTGAGATGCAATAGACCACATCTCCAGATATTGTTGGGGAGTGTGTATGGGCTTTTGATTCACTGAACAGCACTTAAGAAATAACTTTCTGATTTCACTAGTGCCTCTTGATTTTCATGGTGAAGGTTCTTCCTGTAGTTGCTCAGAAAAGCCAACTAATTTTGAGTGCCCAGTTTCCTTAGGTGGCTTTTTCAGAACTGATGAGGTCCTGAGGCTCTCAGGGACTGAGTGAGGCATGCTGAATGAAGGAACTCTTGGCAAACAGTTCATGTTGTCCAGATCCTGTTTGTGCCTTCAAGGAAGAGAGAGTCTCATCTGAAAATCTGCCTGTTAAAGTCTGGTTCCCTACAGCTACCCAGTGGGGTTAAGTGTATTGATCTGAGTGACTGAGCAGGGAATGACTTCCTCATTTCCCTCTCGATTTTATTTTTCATTTGGGGTGTAACATGGCACAGTGCAGTCTGTTGCTGATGCACATGAGAGAGATTATGATTTTATAGCCACTTTCATTACTAAATTGGTTATGGGAAATTAATTTAGAACTTAGGCAATTGTGTTGCTGTTGATGGTGAAGCCTAGGTTTGATTATTTTTCTTCCCCTTTTAAAGACAAACTAACAGGAATTTTGCCTAATGGCAGGATTTTCTTCTATTTGTAGTGTCTCACAAAACAAATTTCTTAGTAAAGAGCAGGTAGAATTTTTACAGGATTGCTCATTTTAACTTTTAGTCACATGGAATATTTGTGGTTGGGGCAGATACAACTCATTGTGTTCTGAGTATTTAGATAGAGTATTTCTGAAATTAAGCTATTCTAGACAAAATGCCATAATGCAGCTGGGTATTTTGCTTTTATTCTAAACCTCTTTTGTTAGCTGCCTAGCCCTTCAGCAGTACATTAATTCCATATGTACCCAACTTGGATTAAAAGATACCAAACAGAAAAATATATTCTCTGATATTTGCAAAGGATGTGTGTTCCTTGACCACTCTCTGTTTTGCAGGCATGGTCCTCGTGCGCAGTGAGAACGGGCAGCTGCTGATGATCCCCCAGCAAGCCTTGGCGCAGATGCAGGCACAGGCACATGCCCAGTCTCAGCCTCAGAACACTCTGACTCCTCGTCCTGCTACACCTACCAGTGCACCCCCAGTGCAGATATCCACAGTGCAGGTCAGTCCAGGAAGCTGTGGTGAGAAAAACTGTAAGATGTATTTTTGTTCCCTCACGAGAAAGTGAGATGTGATGTTAGTGATTTGAAGAAACCGTAGATCTAACTGGGGATATACAGACTTTTTATAGATTCATAGAATCACAGAATTGTTTGTGTTGGAGAGGTGTTGGAAGGGATCTTAAAGCTCATCCAATTCCTGCTCTGGGCAGGGATACCTTCTGCTAGACCAGGTTGCTCCAAGCCCTGTCCAACCTGGCCTGAAACACTTCCAGGAATAGGCAATCCACACCTCTCTGGGCAACCTGTGCTGGGGCCTCGTCACCCTCAGAGCCAAGAATTCCTTCCAAATATCTAATCTAAATCTACTTTCCACATGGCATAGGCATTGCATTTTGTTCCTAATTCTGTTACAGCTTGGCTGTTACTCATCAAAAATATTTTTACATATCTGAATCTCATTAAGCTTAAAACTTTGATGTAAAGAAGACCATATATGGTTAATGTGTACAACTCTTCTCCCCAGAATAAATATAAGAAAAAAAATGGATATGGATATATGTACACTGAGATTTTGACAGTTGCATTAAGTTAAAGACTGAAAATCCTTCTCAGAGTTTTCAGAGGTTCAGATGCATTCTTTGATATCTGTAATAATGGTAACTGCCGAATCAGAGCACTAGATAAAGTAGATGGTATTTAACTATAGGCAACGATGTGTTTGTGATTTTTTTTTTCCTGTTCCCCAGGCTCCAGGAACACCCATTATTGCACGGCAGGTGACACCAACTACTATCATCAAGCAAGTGTCTCAGGCTCAAACAACAGTGCAACCCACGACAACGCTACAGCGTCCCCCAGTTGTGCAAGTGAGTGTGTAGGGAAGTAATGTGTGCATGAGACTGCCAGGCACACAGGAAATGCAATTGCTCAGTGCAGGGAAGAAATGCCTTCTGGATTAGCCTTTCTGAAAATCTGCAGGTCTCAGTGTGTATTTTGGATGTACAGGTATAATATTTTGTAAGTATATTGTTATTATTTTGTATTGTACCTATACATATCTCTATTTAAAGGTATCCTCTCAGTAGTTTGTGTAATCACATTGCTGACTAAAATAAAATACCTTTATGCTTTCTGCCTTAAGAAAGTGACAAGAATTCCCTTTGGATTTGGGGCTGTGGTGTTATTCCTGTGATGGATCTGCAGTCCTCTGAATTCTGCAGCAAAATTTGCAATTGCAAAGATGACTGCACTGGCAGCCTTCTCTTCTCAAGCCTTCTCCCTCTCACATGAGTCTCTGCTTTGGTCTGTGTCCTTCTGGGGACTGATAACTCAAGGATAGACTGGTGTCAGTCTGGGCTGGCCTCTATTCATTTTGGACTTGCTTGGACATTTTTTTTGAGATGTTGAGAATTTAATAAACAGTGCAAGAGTGTGAAATTCTCCACATGGCTTCCAGGCAGCAGTGATACAATATGATTGCTGTCGCCTAATCTGTCTCATTGTGCTTTCTTCATCCTTTGAGTAGACAGGATTAGAGAGTTTTAATTTAAAACATGCAGGTTTTGCTATGCATCCAGTTAACCTTTTTACCCTCAGAGAGCCTTTCCCTATGCCAGTGATCTTTCTAGATCTAAGAGTTAATTTACCTAACCAAGTCTCCTTAATTTGCACTGCTGTTATACAGGACAAAAAAAACCCCATCATTCCATCTGCATATTTTGTGCTGTAATGAGCACACCATGGACTTCATTTATCCTGATTTCAAAAAAAAAAAAGTGAGACAAATGAAATCCTCGTCTCCCTTAGTTTCTCCCAAAATACCGATAAAGTTAGCTTTGGCAGCAGGAGAGCCTCTTTCTTGTGCATCTTTATATAAAGAGAAAGTTTACGAATGATTTGTGAACATTCTGAGTGTCAATTGTAGCTTGGTAGGAATTTGTCTCTCAGATTGGGTTGTTGTTAATAATTAGACTGTTGGAAGCCCATGAATGAGCTGTGTATGTGAGAAGATCTTACTTACAATGGTGATTCTTTGGAGTTGATGTTCCTACTTCAAATTCCCAATTTGTCTACAAAACTAGAAAAATGTTTTGTCCCATTGTTCATCACAAAGACCTTGGTAAGACTCAAGCTTTTCTGTCAGTTGTGCCTTTTTAGAAGTTTCTCCCTTTGGAAGTGGCGTTTAATGAAACTGGCAAAAAGATAAATTGAATTCACAGGAATTCAGCACTTGTTTTGGTTGTGATTTGAAACCCCATTGGCTGAGGTTATGGTTGTGGTATTTTATTCAGTGACCAAAAATCGCGCAATTTTTAATCAACTTTTGGGATTCCCGTTTGGAATGTTTTTAGTGCCATCTGGTGGCCGTTTTCTTCCACTGCACCAGACCGCACATGAGCGACTTATTTATAGCAGCTGTGAAAGGTGTTCTGCTGCCCTGTGGCTCCTTTGCTGTTTGATGGCTCAGGAAAACAGGCTCTTGGTACGTTCCAAGGAAAACAATCCTGTGTTTGTCTTCTCTGCAGCCTCAGATTGTTCTGGGTGGTACTGCACAAACAACCACGTTGGGGACAGCAACAGCTGTACAAACTGGAACTCCTCAGAGAACAGTGCAAGGGACAACGGCCACCTCCACTGCTGCCACAGTAAGATACTGATAAATGGAACATCTTTTTTTTGTCCACTCACGTATGCATATGTGCATGGATGTGCATCTGTACACATACATGTAAACACAGATGGGAGTGGAGATTAGTAAAGATGCAGGAATTCTGTGTGCTGTTGACCTTGAAAAGGTAAACTTTAATAGAACCGTATAATTTACAAGGTGTGGGTACAGGTCACTTGAATTTTGATAAATATCAAAATGTTTTTGTTTCTGTAACAGTATTAAAGCGCTCGTTTTAAAAAATATATTCGATGAATTTTATAGAACAGTGAATTGTTCAGCACTGTAGAGTAGAATAAGTATGAGGAGGGATAGGCAGTTGGCACTGATTCATTCATGTTTCCAGGATTGCAAAACAGGGAGAATCTATGTACTATGCACTGTGAAACAAGAGCTTTGCTATTTTTTGTCTTGCTAAAACACATATTTTCCCATACACAATGTGCCATTCTTAAAATACTTGGTGTTTCCTAACTTCATGAAGAATCATAATTTCTTAAATTTTGATAACAAAAAATGTACAATACATAGGTATAGGTGAAGCAAAATAATAATTTCAGTCTGTTTATGTTTTAAGTGGTGAGGGACATGTATCTGTAAATATCACTCTGCAGTGATGAACTAAAGGACTTTATTTCACAGAATGTATGGTCAGATCATGTATTAAGAAGAGTTTGTCTTCCTTTCTCTGACTGTTTTCCTTTTACCCATCTTCCTAAGGAAACTATGGAAAATGTGAAGAAATGCAAAAACTTTCTGTCCACATTAATAAAACTGGCATCATCTGGAAAACAGTCCTCAGAGACTGCGGCTAACGTGAAAGAATTAGTACAGAACCTGCTGGTAAGAAAAGTTCATTGAAAGTTGTAAAATATAGCATCTGGGCAAATTCAGACTCAAAACTGGTTTTTTTGTGTTTTTTTCTTTTCTTCTGGATGGAGTTTATAAAATCTGAGCTGTATCAAATTAGCTTTGCCTCTTCTGAATTAAAATAGATGCATAAATTTTCTCTTAAGTTTATAACTGAGACATTACTGCTTATATTCATGCGTGAGAACATGAGTTCAGTTGAAGTGTGAGTAATGCAAGTAGTGCCTCTTTAAATTCTACATTTTGATAAAACAATGAATAAAAAGATGTATTATGTACTTGAGGGAAGAAACTACAGTTGGTGCAATAACTGGGTCTAGGAAATCACAAGTTTTTACAAAAAAAAAAGATAATTAATGTTGCCTGATGCTAATATAAAAGCTTGATGTGTTTAATATTTGTAGAATGAGTACTGGTATTGCTTAGCCTAGTTGTTAGCAGTCTTTAAGTTATGGCAAAGCTGTGTATTCAATCATGTAATAACCAGAGGTCTGTAGGTCTTATTACTTGAAATTTGTAGTAAAATTAGTTACTACCGTAAAGCTATTGGTAACTAAAAATAGTGAGGGATGATAAAACCACTTACTTCCAATAAGTCTTAAATTTTTTTTGGTGTTGAGTATCCATAAAAGTTAATTTCTACAAGCTTGTTCATTTGGATTTTCTGTTTTAAAGGATGGAAAAATTGAACCAGAAGACTTCACCAGTAGGCTGTACAGAGAACTTAATTCTTCACCTCAACCTTACCTTGTGCCTTTCCTGAAGGTAACTTGTCTTCACCACCCTTTATTTACCTCTGTGCTTATATATCAGCAGCAATGAACACAAGCACATCCTTTGCCATTATAGGTGAAATTCCAAAATTATGTTAAAGGAAGTTTTAAATGGTGCCTGGTTAGGCTTTTGCTCCCTTAAAAAATACTTTTTGTGTCTTAGTTCCTGGAGTTTGTTATTGCAATTCGTTAGCACAGTCAGTAATGTAACTTGTACCATGGTGACACATCATAGCTCTTTTGAGAAATCTGAAAATTTTTCTTTCTATGACTTAAACCACAAACCTAGAAATTGATTTATCGCTCTCTTTTTAGTCTTAGAAAGAAAAGGGATTCAGTGATACAGAAAACTGTACCTTCTGGGCAAGTCTTTTGCCTGTGCTGTAGACTGGTTTGGATAAGCAGGAAATTCGTCACCTCTCAATAATAAATCACATTTGTCATGAATTTTATAGTAGTTGGACACATCTCAAAATAGTATTTATTGCAAAACATTTACCATCTGAAAATCAGTGAAAGTACTACAGCACTAAATGGTAAGAATGTAACTGCTTGGCTAATGTATGATTAAGGGATATAGTCGTAGGTGTGTGTTGACATTTCTGGGTTTTTAAATGCTTGTTCAACCTTGAGCTGTTCCTGAGGACAAAAATTGTTGCCATAAGAAAACAACTAATTTAAGAAGCCACTAAAACACTGTACTCTCTGTTGAGCTATTCTGAAATCTCCCCTGGTGTTCCAGTGCGACTTGTAAGCTGTAGGACGACGGTCAAGGAAGGCAGCATGGGCTTGGGTTGTTAAATACGTATCAGGGTTCCAGGTAGGCTGCATAGCCTAGATGCCCATGATATCCAAAAGGTATTGTCCCTCTGTCCTGCTTATTAAACAGGAGCAGGTTGGTATTTCTGTGTGCTCACCTGTCACCTTTCCTCAGGTGCACACAGGCAGATCTGTGCGGATGATCTGTGCTGAATGGTGGGAAACAAAACACGTAGCTTCTTTACAGTTAATATTGTGTGAGCCAGGATTAAACAACTCAACAAAACTTTCTCTTTTTCAGAGGAGTTTACCTGCCTTGAGACAGTTAACACCAGACTCTGCAGCTTTCATTCAGCAGAGCCAGCAGCAGCAGCCGACGACGCAGGCGACGATAGCCACCATCCCGTCGGCGGCGGCCGTGCTGCTGAGCTCCTCGGTGCAGCGCACGGCGGGCAAGGCCACTGCCACTGTCACCAGTACCCTCCAGCAACCCGTCATCAGCCTCACTCAGCCCACACAAGTTGGTGTCAGTAAACAAGGGCAGTCCACGCCACTGGTATGTGAGCTGAAGTGCAGCGTTTGTTACTGCACAGGGGTTTTTTTGATAGTACTTCTTAAACTGGTGGTTTAGCTCAATCAAAGATCTGAGAAAAAAAGTATAACTTAAATTGCATCTTGATTAAAGTGCTCTTAGGATTCTTCCCACCCGATTGTCAGATTATTTACAGTTCTTTTTTTTCCTTATTATTTGCAGGTTATCCAGCAGTCTCAGAAAGCAGGGGCATTGATAAGGCCTCCACAAGTAACGTTGACACAGACACCCATGGTGGCGTTGCGGCAACCACACAGTCGTATTATGCTCACTACTCCTCAAATCCAGCTGAATCAACTTCAGACAGGTAAGAGGTCAAGATACTTGTGATATGCCCTGTTTGATAGCATTACCTGAAGTGTGGTTTACGGGTTGCTTGCCCAGAGAAGCTGTTGATACCCCATTCCTGGAAGTGTTCAAGGCCAGGCTGGATGGGGCGTGGAGCAGCCTGGTCTAGTGGAAGGTGTCAGAGGGGCTGGAACGAGATGATCTTTAAGGTCCTTTCCAGCCCACACCATTCTGTGGTTCTATGAATGTCAGTTCCTAAGTGCCCTGTTTGTGCTACTGCTAAAATCTTCCAGTGTGTGGTGCCACGGTGGCTGGGGGTACAGATCTGTCAGGGCAGCACTGACAGTCAGAGAAATGGTTTGGGTGCTGGAATTGTGTGGGAGGGTCCTGTTTTTAGCTGGGTGAAACGCTGACAGAAGCTATTGAGGTCAACTCTTTGTATCAGACCTATTGCCATAACTACCTGTGGCTGGCTTGCACGTGTGAACTCTTATGGATGGAGTGCAAATCCTGTCTGTCTTCTTGCAGTACCTGTGGTAAAACCAGCAGTATTACCTGGAAATAAAGCTATTGCCACTGTTTCGACGCAAGTAGCTGCTGCTCAGAAGAATAAACTGAAAGAACCTGGGGGAGGCTCTTTTAGGTGAGGAACTGTATGTTTGTGCTTGTGTTGCTTGGGCAGCTGAACTCAGACCTTGCTGCTGCTGAATCTGTCTGGGGAAACTCACAATAACCTAGAGGTGGATTTTCTGGGAGCAGGTTTGCTTCTTCATTAAAGACTTCAACAAACAGCACTGGACATACTCGTGCCAGACTGGTTTTAGCATTTAGCTGGCACTAAACCTCATAAACAATTCCTGCCCAGACAAGCAAATGGAATTCATTCCTTCACTTCTCCCAGCTCTGCTTGAGTTACTCACATGTACAGCCTGTCTTAGTGGTGAGGGCAGATTATTTTTGTTGTTTTGTGGTAGTGATTTCCCTGGTTTCTTGTTTCTCAAGGTGTTGAAATATTACATAAGAAAGGATCTTGAAAAAACAGGAAGTACAAAATTAGTGCTCTTTGAAGTCAAAGCAATATTTCTCATTTACAAACAAATGAGTTGTATTTTATCATATCACAAAAGCAAATAAAATGTAAAATTAAGTATTCAGGTTTATGGTGGAATTCATTATATGCAGCTGTGGTATCGTAGCAATGTGTGTAGAGAAGCCCTAAATGTTATGATTATAATAAATTTTCCTTCCTTTAAGGGATGATGATGACATTAATGATGTTGCATCAATGGCTGGAGTCAACCTGTCAGAAGAAAGTGCTCGGATATTGGCA
Organism: Edolisoma coerulescens; assembly: GCA_013397115.1. NCBI lineage: Eukaryota > Metazoa > Chordata > Aves > Passeriformes > Campephagidae > Edolisoma > Edolisoma coerulescens. The sequence goes on from VWZW01001528.1 coordinate 115,774, forward strand.
ACAAACTCTGAGCTCGTGGGCACATTAACAAGGTCCTGTAAAGACGAAACCTTCCTTTTCCCGGCACCTTTACAAAGAAGGATATTAGAAATAGGTATGTTATCTTGAACATTAATAAAAAAAAAATTCACTACTCTTAGGTTTAATTGAAGGCATTTTCCGTAGAAATTGGTTTGAATAATTAGAAGTTGCTGAAGTTGTTACCTTCTGATATTTTCTGGTATATTCAGATGCTTGTGGGCAATCATTTGTCTTAGGAAAGTAGAATAGTGTCAAGGAATAGCAAACAGAGATTTGCCTTTTAAAGTGATGGCAATTCAACATCAAAACTACTCAACCTGGTTGGAAGTCTGACTGTGTAAACTTACAAGGTGTAACAAGCATGATACAAACAATAAAATAAGTCCAAAAGCACTTTTATCAGCTTTACTTAGTAATTTAGAATTGAGGGTGGAACAAAAAGCAGTCTTGAATTCTTTGTTACACTGTAGTACACAGCATTTATTAATAAATTGTCAATTTTGTTAAACTAATATGAATTTTAATATGTATGTAATTTCCTGTTTAATCTTTGTCTGAGAAAAACCTGAAAGTCATATTTAGCAAAAGGCATTTAAATTTCTATGACTGAGGTTATACTCACATTTAGCTGTATTGTAAAATGATTTTTTACAACCCACTTATGTCCTGATTATAGGTAAAAAACACGGAATAACAGAAATCCATCCTGATGTAGTTAGCTACGTATCACATGCTACACAACAAAGAATACAAAACCTCGTGGAAAAACTATCAGAAACTGCTCAACAAAGGAATATTTCCTACAAGGTAACTGTATTTAATTGCTCAAATCAAATGGCAAAATTGCACAAATTCAGCAGGCTGTGGTGTTGACTGTAATGCAGGAGTTCAGGTGTTCTGTTCTGTGAAATCAGGTTGTTTATTCTCTTTGACTGATTCACCTTCCATTAAGATATTAATACACATGGGTGACTAGAACTTTTCAGCTTGCATATACAAAATGGTTTTAAAACAAATGCAGAGAAGCTGTGCCCTCCCCCTTTATTTATTATGTCAAATGTTTAGTGTGTGAATGATTGTAGAGTCAGACAGATAAAAGCACTGCTTTGAATTCCCAAGAGACTGCTATCTGACAGATGTGTGTTCCTAATAGATGCAAATGCCTGAGCAGCGTTTAAAAAAACCATGCAGCTCTGTGAAATATGTTTGAGAGGTTAAAGCTGTGATGATATTAGTTTAGAAGTCAAAATCTGATGATTCATGGAATAGAACAAAATGCTTCTAAGAGTTCTAGCTGGTTTGACTGGTGTAAATATACTCCTGCTATTTGTCTGAAAAGGACAAAGTGAACATTGGAGCTTTGAATGTATGTGTTCTTCCCCAGTACAGTACAAGTTAACAGCTTTGTTTTTAAGGGAGTAATGAGAAACATATTTGCTGTATTTCCAGGATGATGAAAGATACGAACAAGCAAGTGACGTTCGGGCACAGCTCAAGTTCTTTGAACAACTTGATCAAATAGAAAAGCAGCGTAAAGATGAACAAGAAAGGGAAATTTTAATGCGTGCGGCAAAGGCAAGTGCTTGGATTTCACACGTGTTTGCAAAGTGTCATTTTTGACATCAAAACTGCAGAGTTTCTTTTCATTCTAAAACACTTGCAATGAAGGGGAAGACGAATCTTCAAAGATGGAACTTGATGAATGTGTTCTTAACTAGAGCTCAGTTTTACTTTTCATTGTAAAGCATGGGAAACAGCTTCTTTGCCACTCTCATTGCGTGTTCCCAAATAAAAGGGAGTCGTGAAATTTAATTTTTGCATTTTGTATTGGCAAAAAGAGATGAATTTTATAGCTTGATGGTACTCTTAAATGTAATAGAGAGGTTACAGGTATTTTGGAGACTAGAAATAGAATTCAGAAAGATTTTTACAAATTGGAGAAATACGATAAATAGGAAGCAGTTGATGTAAACATGAATGTGAATATTAAACTGTGGTTTTACTCAGTGAATATAAAATGAATAAGATTAGATAAGAGCACCCTAGAAATAATTCACGAAACAACCTATGTTTTCTGTTAGTTTTGTGATCCAGCATGAGTTGACAATGTCAAAATCCAAATTTATTTTGTTGTTGGCCTAAAGAATGTAAGGGATTAGCAGCACTCAGGATTTGATAGGACGAGAGGAAATGGCCTCAAATTGCATCAGGGAAGGTTTAGATTGAATATTGAGAACAATTTCATCTCGGAAAGGGTTGTCAAGCCCTGGAACAGGCTGCCCAGGGCAGTGGTTGAGTCACCATCCTTGGAAGTATTGTGTAGATGTGGCACTTGTGGACATGGTTTAGTGGTGGGCTTGGCAGTGCTGGGGAAACAGCTGGACTTGATGTCCTTAAAGGTCTTTTGTAATCTAAACAATTTTGTGATTCTAAAAGTATGACACACACAAGGAATTGCAGGTGCCCAGTGAAATGGGCAGTTGCTGATGTAAATGGTCTTGGGTCACTCAGGTGCACTTTGTTCAGACTGCAGCCTGACCTGTGTGTGTAGGTGTAGTAGAAAGATCTGCTCTGAGTAAGTGCCTGGTTACCCAGCAAGGGGAGGAATTGTTCCAAAAAGTACAGGTCTGATTCCTTTGTTCCTATGCAAAATGTGTAATTCAGTTCACAGGTCTGTGTAATTTGTGTCTTGTAATGGTTGCATTTAAGGCATAATTGCCTGGCTACTCCTTTGCTATCTTTAACAAAGCAGAAAAATGGGATGCCTTTTCAAAAATAGATATATTAAACTAAGAGAAGGAAACTTTTTAATTTCTAGAAGTTGTTTACCACTGTTACCCTCTCTGGGAGTGATGGGTATTCCCCACTTCCTGCTGAAGTTTATGAAAAGCTTTCCTATATAAACTTTAACTGCTTTTGTAACTGAATTAATTTTTCTTTCTTTTCCCCTAACCACCTCATGTTCATCCTTTATCAACACAGTCTCGATCTCGACAAGAAGATCCAGAACAGCTTAGATTGAAACAGAAGGCCAAGGAGGTGGGTGTTGACCTTAATGTACACTTTTATTTTGGAAATTGAAAGAGAAATAATGACCTGTCCTTGTTCTGGCACACGCAGATGCAGCAGCAAGAGCTAGCACAGATGAGACAGAGGGACGCCAACCTGACTGCGTTAGCTGCCATCGGTCCCAGAAAGAAAAGGAAAGTAGATTCACCAGGATCTGGATCAGGGACAGAGGTACAGTATCGTTGTCACCCTTGGGTTTGCTGCCTCAGCCTCTGTGCAAACTTTTCTGTTCAGAGCTTTTTCCCCAGCTTGTGGAAGCTCCCTGAGCAGCACAAGTGTTTTGTGTTCAGATTTGCTCGCTCCAAGGCCAGGATCAATTTTTAGCACCTGTGTAGTGGCATAGGGAATAGAGTCTGAGCTGTCATTCTCTGATTCATGGAGGGATGTTAGAAAAACCACCTCTCATCTCCCAAGTCTCAGTTTTTTGGACTTCCATAGTTTTGGAAGGAGGTTTTTGTGGCTGTAACCAATCTAACTTGGAGTGCAGAGTAAGGCTGCTGAGGTAGGCGGGGTGGTAGAATTCAATCACTGCTAAATTTGACAGCAGGAGCTTCAAGTTACAGGAGCTTGCCTAATTTCTTTCTTCAGCAGTTGATTTGCCTTAGTTTTAGTGTCTCCGCAGCAGATCAGTTTGACCAGTTCCATCTGATCAGGATGTTCTTGCACATCCTTTGTATATTCTACTGTTGAATCTGCCTTTTAAAAACTTCTCTGCAGACTAAGTATCAGAATGCTCAGTGTCTGATTCATTTAATATTAATTTACATTCTGCTAGATGACTATCTGCTATATTTCTAAACAAGTAAATAAACAAGAAATTGTATAAAATTTCTTTCTGCATGAGACATTCAATGTGGGATTTCTCTGATGTTTAAAAAGAGCAAAATATTCTTGAATATTGTCATTTATTGGACCAAAAACTCTCTTCATAATTTGAGCATTTTTCCCTGTGGGGTTTTGTGTCTGATAGCAAGTGATAGAATAGTAATAGTTTAATAATTCTGTTTATTACTCCTGGAACATTCTGAATTTTCAGTGCTAAAGCATTTTTACTGTAGAAAGCCTCAAAAGAGTTCACCTTGGTTTATACTGAATTGCTACAAGCCATAATTTACATGTGCTTGATACAAAATGGTAGAGAAAAATCTCAATACTAGTAAATGCTATTTTTGTTTATAAAAAAAATCAAGCCTCTTGAGCATCTTTTAAAGTAATTTTAAGTTTTGAAATTTACTAAGATCTCTGCTGCTGAGAATAAGACTTGTTTTTATATAAGCTGACAAATTACTCTGTTAAAGGTTTATAGATGTGGTTTAAAATTACGAAAATTGCAGAATGGGGCACTTTGCAAAGATAGATGTGTACACAAATGAAGTTGTCTCAGAGGAATATGCTGAAGTACCTCATGCAGAGTTAATGTTGGCATTGCTTACTCCTGCATGCTCAGCTGTGCCACCTTAATGGCCTGTTAATGTCACTTAGGTTAGGGGATGTATTTTGCATCTCCTGTGAGCACTTGTTTGTATTTCATCTAAATCTGACTAATTTAGTTATCCTGGATTAATCACTGGTTAACCAATTAACTACAGGTTCCCTGGAAATCTCATCTTTTTGTCTGTTTAATTAAGAACCAGCTGCCTTTGATCTGATACTCACAGCTGTGCTTTTGCTGCTGTGTCACTTGACATTTTTAAATTGGGCTCCACTTGTCACCATTTGTATGCAGTTTGTGGTTAAGGCATATTACAAGAAGTGTGGAAAATAAGGTTTGTCATTACTTAGACACAGATTGGTAAATGGAAGCTTTTGATGTCTACAAATGCTGACTCTTAATTACATGTAAAATCACTTCTAGGTAGTAACTGCACTGTTTTGTTTCCAAATTCATCAAAACAGGTTGCCGTCAGTTTGAGAGTTTTATGTCCATGTGATTTTACTGAAAGTTACCAAAAAGCTTCTTAACTTATTCCATACATAATTCTGTACAGTCTTTAAAGACTCCTGAAATTTTACCTTGGCATTTAAAGTATTATGGGCTACATAATAAAGCTCAGGCTTGAGCTTTCACTAAAGAGTATTTAAAAACCAAGAATAAGCCCCCTTCCAGCCATTCTTTCTGTTGTCTAGCAATCATATGTATATGAGAAAATTTAGTTAGCATCCAGTACTCTCCTGCATCTTTTAATTTCCACTGAAGTTGATGAAAATTAGATGGCTAAATTATGCAAGTGCCTTAAAATATCCCTTTGAAAATCCAGCCTTTAAGCAGCCCCTAACTACAGGATTTTGGTGATTTGGCATTTGCTGGGTCAACAGAATGCTTGAGAATCAAAAATCTGACTTCACTGGTAGCACCGTGGTGAAGCAAGTTCACCTGCACTGAACAGAGTTCTGCTAAACCAGAGTGATCATTTCCAGTGCAGGTTAGGTTGGTTTGATCATCAATAATATTCACTGATCAAATACATTATTTTCACACCTGTTAGTGGGAGCCTCAGCAGCTTATTGACATGGCTCGTGCACCACTCTAAATTTTGGCTTTTTTCAAGTCTGGGGTGTTTTTATTAAGAAAAATTTTTGAAAATTCTCCAAACTCATGGGCAGATAAGGCTTTACTCACTAGTGACGTGCGTTTGGCGTCATGAAATATCAAAGCTCCCTTAAAAATAAAAAGAGAACATTATTCTAGCGCATGAAATTGGAGGGGAGAATGAATCCGTAGCTGAGCCGCAGACATATAACCCATTCCTGAAATAAATCATTATTTAGGTAAATAACCTGCCCGGCGGTTCCCGGCTGCGGCCGGAGGGAGCCGCCCGGGCTGCGGTCCGCGCGCGCCATCTGCCGGGCCCCGCGCCCAGCTGCAGCTGCTCCCCGGCCTCGTCCCGCTCCTTCCCCGCCCTCCGTGCTGCTCGTTTGTTTCCTTCTGGTTTTTGCTTCTTTCCTTCTTTTTTTAAGTGACAGATATAGTAATATGCTGCTTGTTTATCGTGCCGCTTCGGGAAATTCCCAGTGAGTGATGCTGAGAGATGGAGAAGTATTCAGAGGTCGTTAGAGAATGCATGACCGTGTCTAGGAAAGCTTCTCCTAAATATAGTCCTGAGCTTGGTTACAGCTGTTGTCACCACAAGGAGAGCACCCTGCCATGGAGATCAGGGGGATGTAGGACATGATTCAAGGCCTCTCAGTCCCGGGAACAGAACTGCTCCCCTGGTCATCCACAGCTCCAGGGCTGCCCTCGGCATCCGTATGGTGGCATTGTGAAGAATCCTGTCCCTTCTGTTTGGTTTGCTTGTTGGGATTGCCTGTCCTTAGTGCCTTCCTAAAAATACAAGCAGTGCTTTGGGGCTTTTTTGTCTATATTGAATGTCACTGAAAACTTCTGATTGTTCAACTGTTGTTAATAAATAAGAACTGAAAAGGAAATCTCTAATCTGGTAGCGTCCAGCTTCCTGACTACGTACCGTTTTTAGGTCACACGTTTTCTCTGAAAAGTTCTGAAATGCTTTTGGGCATGGACTGACTGACCTGTTCTTCTGCTTTCCAGGGATCTGGTTCGAGTGCAGCAGTCCCAGGCAGCTCTGGAGTTGGAACAACCAGACAGTTTACGCGACAAAGGATAACGCGGGTGAACCTCAGGGACCTCATATTTTGTTTAGAAAATGAGCGAGAGACAAGCCATTCACTATTGCTATACAAAGCATTCCTTAAGTAAAATGGAAAAGATCAAGGTATTTTTGACGGAGAGACGCCTGAGGACATTTTTTAATATATTTGCAAATTACGCCTTTTTGTAACAAGCGAATGGGATATTGTTTAAAAAACAACCACCTCTTTACATGGAACAGTTTTATATTCCTGTTTATAAATAAACTCTTCAGTGTGAGAGAAATACATTTCTGTAACAGTGAGGATACTTACAAGGCCTGTGGATACTATAAAAGGACAATTAAATTTTAACTCATCTCTTGATTGAGTGGCCTTCTTGCCAAACAAGCCATATATAAAGACTGATGGAATCGTTTAGCAAATAACTAGCTACCCTTTGTCAGCCCTGTAGCAGTTTCAACATTAATTGTTCATTTTAGTTCAGTTTTATTCAACTAAATCCATTATATAGGCATATGTCTACAGCAGATGACCTCATTTCATTTAGCTTTTTTTTTTAAACAGTCAGTTAGCAAAGCAAACTGATTTTTTAAGAATATTTATCATTCCCCCAAATGCTCAAAATCTAGAGGGATATACAGTTAATTTTAAACATAACCTCAATTTTAATCACATTATTGCTTATTAGAGGCCCTGAAATCCCATAAAGGAGGGTTACTTCTGAATGTTTTAGCAGCATCTGTAAAAATGCATTTTATTTGCTATAGTTTGTAAAGCTGTAAAGTTAAAAAAGGAAAAAAAGGAAAAAAAGAGAAACCTTTTCAGCATAAATATATTTTACTTGCACTGTGTTTTTTAGCTAAAGTGAAAGCTTAGATTAAATAAAATCAAAAGTTGAGAGGAATCATCAAAAGACTGTTTCTCAGTGTGAATCAAGTGTTGAAAAATGGTTGGTGTATTTTGTCGGTAATTGTACATAATTTTTGGCACATAACATAAAAATGGCTATGTAAACTATAATTATTTTGCTAAAAGACTGTATGCAAGCTGTGGGCCTACTTTAAAGATGTCCAGAGCAAAGTCCCTTCTTTGTACCTATTTTTTTATTACAAATATACTAATTGGTTCTTTATATTTTCAGAGGTTATTGTATTAAATTGTCTATTGATAGTACTTTTATGACTGTAAATACTTTGGCTTTCTTTGTGTGAACTCTCATGGTAGAATTTAACTCTTTTGCGTGTAAACTGAATGCTGATCAGTATTTTTATCAACACCTGACAACTGTTACACCCCTTTTATTTTGTCTTTTAGGAAATCCTGTCTTTCCATTTTTTTTTCATGTAAATTTTGCACAGTTACTTGTTCATATGTAAATATTTTACTTTCAAAAATGAAGTTTTTAATTGCTATTGTTTTATATAGGATTGAAAGAAAATTAACTCCTTTATTAAAAACAAATTTATCTGTATTTGCTAATGTATTTTTCTCTCTAAATCTTTTCTCCACTTGGATTTATTTTTCTTGGTACAGTAAAAGATGAGTCTACCTGAGGGGATGCTGTTTGCTAAAGATGCACTTTGGGATGTTTTTGTATTGTTTTGTTTTGTCAGTATTTTGGAGGTATGTGACTTCATCAATCTTGACATTTGATTGTTTTCTTAGGGGTCTTGGAGTGACATCAGTGGACAGTGGGTTTGGTTTGGTTGGTTTTTAAGCAGGGAAGGGTGTCTGAAGCATCTGAAATATTTTGTGTTTGTCTAGTGAAGGTTTAATAAAACACCCTCTCCTCGAGGGCAGCCTGCTCCCTCAAACACAACTGCAATGGTTTGCAGAAGAAGGTAGGACATAAAACACAATTTGGAGCACAATTATAAAAGGAAATAATCAGGGACACTTGATTACCAGTGTGAAAATCTGAGAAGCATTTCTGATGTTCTGTACTGAATATTTAGCTTTAGGGTTGTATTTCTTTAATTCCTCCTCTCATGGGCCGCCTAAACTAATAATTTTGACGGCCTAATCCTACTGATACATTAATTTGATGATTATTCCTTGCTTACAGGCAAATCTGTCCACAGGCTGCTGCCCCAAGCCCTGCTGTGGAACAGGCACTGGCAGCAGGCCTGTGGGAGATCAGTGTCTCTGAAAAAGAGGATTAGCTCCTAAAGGGATGCACTCACCTGACACCCTGTGTGACACTGACCCCGAGATTTTCATTGTTTGTAAACTCCAAAGAGCCTTTCAATTGTGTCATGTTATTAAGTGGAAAGAAACACCTTTGACTTTTGGCCAAAACACCGTCAGAGCATCCCTTTAATTGTAGCAAGAGCTGGTTGTAGTTGTTAATCACCACGGGCAGTGACTGGGCACTGTCTGCAAAGCTGTGGCCGGTAAGTGGGGAAGAAACTGTGGGAAAAATTAAAGTTACTACATGGTGTGCTGTACTTTGCTCTCTGTGCTCAGTAGTAGCTTAGAAATATTCTAGAGAGGCCAAGGGAGGAGGGAGAGATCTGTAAGAGGAGAGCTCTTGGTTTTGTTTTAAATAACATTGGTTTTAAGTGCACAGGCAGCCCTTTTCTCCATATAATTTTTCTCAGCTTTTAAATGTTCTGGTTCTGTTAGTCAGAAGAGCTGGTAGCATCCATCTCCCTCCAGTCATTCAAATTCATGGAGTTTTGGGCTGGGAAATTGGCACATTATTGTCAGTACACTGGCACTTGTGAGGAGTTCTCGTGGCAGAGCAGTTGCAGACTTTTGTTCATTTGTTGTTGGTTTTTTTTATAATAAACCCAGTAACTGTTTTTGATGCTGCTCAGAAAATTGACGTTTCAAAATCACAGCTGAGGAGGGTTGGTGTTTACAGGGCAATACACTTGTACACCACCACTCCTCTTGTGTGTTAGTGACCTGTAGAGAGAGAAATTATGATTCATTCCTGGCCCCAAAGCTTGTGCACCTCCACCAGAGAGGGAGGGTGAACATGGAAGAGAATTTACTGCCCCTTTCCTTGGGTCTCTGTACCAAGACTGATGCACCTTTGTTGGAAGGACTCCCAAAATTGAAGTTTGCCACAGCTGGCGTGTTCCATGGGCGAGTCAGTGAGGGTTTTTTGCACCTCTATTCTATCACACTTTTTCAGCTCCATGCCAGGGACAGGTTCCTTCTCTCTTGCCTGACTTGTAGTGGGCTCTCTGCCCTGCTTTACAGAAGTTTTGATGTCTCTCTATTTTTTTTAACACCTTTGATTGGGTAGTGCATAGCTGTAATGTTTGTGAACTGTTAGTATTATTCTTTTTCCAGCAGAAAAATTGAACAGAACAAGTAGGATATAGCAGGGCACTCTGAATTCAGCTTGGTTTTCTTATTTCACAGGTTTATAATTAAATAGATACATTTTCAGGAAACCTTTTAATACATAGTGAGAGATGCATGCATGATAAATACCACCAATTTCACAGTAATTAAGATTTTATTGGAGGTTTCCCTGTGATCCAAGAAGTTTCCTCACATTTCTGAGATTGTCTAAATTACAAACAACGATACAAGAGCTCCAATGATAATTTTAACCATTTTCTTAGGTTTACAGCTGTTTGTCCATCTGCAGAGAAGAGTCTTGACCTTTGGGGTAAGTGAGGGAGGGTGGCAGCTGGGCTGGGGTGGTGGCACTTCTCAGCAGTGACATTTCCCTGCAGCGTGGGAGTGTGGATCCACCTGCCCAGGTGAGTGCAGAGCCCTGTGCCTGGGTGAGCTTGTGCCAGGATTTTTGCACAGCAGGGCTTTAGGCAAGGACAGGCCAACCTGATGTGTTAAAATGTGGTGTAAAGTGCCAGGAGGAAAGGTTTAGGTAGTATGGGTTGATCCTAATCTTTAGATTGTCGGGAATGCCATGTAATAGTGCCATGTGTAAGGCTTGCTCCTCAGTATTTGGGGAGGTTTTTTAGCAAGTGATGTTTCCCTGTCTGTGGAAGTTGCCAGGCTGATGAATTTGGGAGGTGTTTGTTGGAGGGATGAATAGGGAGGGCAGCACCTTAAGGGCTGCTCTGCCCTGCTGACCTGCGTTTTATTTTCCCAACACAAAAGCTCCCCAAGTTAGGATATCCCACAGGATGACAGCTGGGGGGGATTAAAACTGCATTTTAATAGCTCAGATCTGTCCTCCCCCTGCAAATCTGTGGCCAAACCCTGCACTCTCCCCTCTCCCACTGGAGTCCTGGGAATGGTTGTACCAGAGACCAGCGGGGACAAGCCAGAGCTCCTTCATTTTGTGTGGTGGTGGTATTAGATGCCATAGAGCTGTGAGAGAAAGGGAATACATTCTTTAAAACTTGCTTTTAGGAATTCAGTCATGTTTTCCTGTGTCAGCTGAGAGAAACTTGCACAATGCTGCTGCAGATGTGGGAGGGCAAGGGGAGCTCTGGGCACGTTGTGGGGAGGCCTCATAGCCACTGCCACTGGTCTTACTTTGTTCTGCCCCTTCAGAAATAACTTTCCTGTGAAACAATTTATTTTCCCTTTGTTTTCCTGCTCAGCTTATTTACTGTTATTCTCTGGAAGCAGCTGGGTTGCACCCTGTTTGGTTTCCTCCTGGGAGTTTCCCTGTTCCGAAGTCAACAGAGGACTTGTACAAATAACACGAGCAGCATTTGGGCTGTGATATGGCACCACACTGCTGTGAAAGTGCTGCATAAATGCATAACAAATCTGGCTTTTACTGCTCTGTAAAAGTACTGCATGGTTTAACTTGAGCACTTATGTACTTTTTCAATCCAATAACAAAATCAAGTTGCCAAAAAAAACCCAGAAGTTGCGAGTGCTTTCTAGTTTGCTGTGATGCATTTGGTGCTCTAATTTCGAGCAAACACGTTGGAGTGTTGCCCAATTATGGCAGATTGGAATATGAAGAACAATATATCTAATTTCCCAGGAGAGCAACGTGCTGATGTTTAGGCGCAGCCTCTTTCAGTGAAAATGAAAATCCTCATGTTGAGTGTGCCACTGTTCAGCTCCTTTGCTCCACTTTGAGAGGGACAAGAGTAAAATCTGGGTAAATAATAGGTAAGGCCCTTCACCTTGAGATGGAATTGGTGGGATTGATCATTTATATTTGAGAAATAAGAGTTAAGTTCCTTAAAAAAAACTATATTCTCACTTTCCATGCTGATGCACAGCAGTGGTGTGTGATTTGAAGTTGGGGGGGGTTTCCTTCACAGAGTAGCTTTTGTTTGTCCTTTCTATTCTTGCGTGGTGTGAATTCCTACTTTTCCTACTTATTCCTACTCGACTGGTGGGGATATATTTTGTGTGTATTTGCCTATTCTTGATACAGATATTTCAAGGTCTGCATTTAGAGCACAGCCTTAAATGAGCTGTGCTGGTGGAGCTGAGTGTGCCAGTGGAGATGGGCACCATTCCCATCCAACTCTCTCCTCCCCAAACTCAGGGGAGGCCTCTCCCTCCTGTCCCTGCAGTTTGATCCCAGAAAAACTCCCCAAAACTCAGTTCCCTCATGGAATAATGTCCAGGAGCTCGTGTGGGCAGGGTGAGGGCTGGAGCTGATGGCTGGGAAGGAGGGAATGAGAGACCTGGACAGCGGAGGTGTGAGGCAGTGCAGGGTGGGTGAGCTGGAAGCTCTGAGCACATTCATCCTGTGGGAATGTGCCTGGGGCTGCCCAGAAATTTTAAAAATAAATAAATACCCTAAAAATAGCTAAACCTGGTACCTACACAACACAAAGCTGGTCTGTGCGAGCATCCCCATCTCCTTGGCAACGTTAGCAGGCAGGGAGCAGGGAAGGTTGAGTGTGGTGGGTGAGTGTGGTCAGCAGTGGCCGTGGAGGAGGTGAGGGCTCATCCCCCCAGTGCCAACATCACATCCCTGAGATGGGAACTGCTGTCCTGGAGGGTCTGTAGGCTTGGCTGGATTCTTCTGTGAGTTTATGAAGTTGCTTTGTGAGTGTGGAGGAAGGTCAGGAGGTGTGGGATCCCCTGGGCTCCTCCTGGCATGGGCTGCCTCTGCTCCCAGCCCACCTAATTAATGGGCAGGGAAATATATACACATGTAATATGTGTGTATATTACACACACACGCATATATACACATGTAATATGTGTGTATATTACACACACACGCATATATACACATGTAATATGTGTGTATATTACACACACACGCATATATACACATGTAATATGTGCCTGTATATATATAACATATATATTTGTATATAAATACGTGCACACACGGAGAGATGTTTATAAATAAGTCTGCTTTATATGTATGAAAGATACACATTTTTCATACACGCAGCAGGACGAACTCTGTGACCCACCAGCTCTCATGTAACCCTGATCCTGACAAAAGCTGATTTTGCAGAACGGGGGAGTATAGGTGTCACTCAAAGCTGCTTAAAGGTGTAAAAAGGAGTCATTTTATAATTGTCCAGCAAGGAGCCTCTTGGATGTTTCATCCTGCACATGGAAACTGCAGGGGGATGCTCCCTCTGAGGATGGGGATGCTAAGGAAAATTTTCAAGGAAAGATCCTGGGTCTTTTTCCTCCTTGTATCTAGTGAACACTCTGGTTGTAGAGTATTTTGTGGCTGGGTTTGGAAAGGGAGTGGGGTGAGGAAGTGTGAGAAGCTGAGAGAAAGAAAGAAATCAAAGTGTTGACAAAGTAGTTCAACACTCAGCAGGAGTTTAATGGCAGAGAGCCGGGGCAGTGTGGAGCCGGGTGGGGGGGAGGAAAGAGGTCAGTGCTGGGCTCTCCCTGCCCTGGGGGTGAGCGAGAAGGCAATAATGACTCCTGGGAAAAACAACATAAAGAGGTGAGAATCGCGGAGGCAGCTGCTCCTTGTTTTCCCGTGCCTTCACCTGTCAGAGGGGATTAACACCGGCTGCATCCCATCCCTGCCTCAGCTGAATTCCCGCTGAAGGAGGGCATAGAAACCTTCGGCTGGGACACGCTCTGTAATTGCTGTTATTTCATTAAGAAGGAGCCGTATCCGTTTTTCCCCGCTCAGGGAAAGTCTGGGAGCCCGCACGGGCGGCCGGCTCACCTCGCCAGGCGGCAGAGGGTGCTCTGAGCCCGGCTACGCCGAGACGGAGGGCTCCGGTCCCGCTCCGTCCCCTCTCCATCCCCGCTCCGGTCCCGCTCCGTCCCCGCTCCAT
>VWZW01001528.1:129648-159977 GCA_013397115.1 Edolisoma coerulescens
CCCTCTCCATCCCCGCTCCAGTCCCCTCTCCATCCCCGCTCCAGTCCCCTCTCCATCCCCGCTCCGTCCCCGCTCCATCCCCTCTCCATCCCCGCTCCATCCCCCCACAGGGAAACACAGCCCTGCCCAAACCACGGCCCGCCGTGGGGGCAATGCTTTTCTGCTTAATGCGAAGTATGAATTATTGATTTGCTGTCTTCTAAATAATAGAAAGTGGGATGGGGAGAAAAGGGGACGTATCTTGGATGATATGGCAGGGGAAAAAAACCCCCAAAACTCCAATTAAATAAAAATAATTTAAAGAAAAGGAATGAGGAGAGAGTACAGTGTGCTTCAGTAGGCTTTGATCAGAATGGCTGCCCCAGACTATTTATTTATGTATTTAAGTCTTTTTGGAGGGCACGGTCACCAAGTGCAGCAAATGTCTGTGAGCTACAAGAGCAAAGGCAGGTACAAACTGAGGGAAAAACTGCAGAAGAAAATGAAACTGTCTATTAGAAACATTTACAATCAGGACAGAGATGTTCAAAGGGAACTTGTGATGGCAAAACGTATGAAAATCGGTGTCAAGAAGCACAGTACGCACAGAATCAACATTTTAACCACCGCCTCTTAATTTCCCCCCTTCTTTCAAGTGCCGCAATTCCTGCAAGCTGCAAATGTATGAGGCTCCACGTGAGATGCTTTTGGAGAGTGTGAAAACCACAAGAGGGTGGAGGTAAGCTGAACCAGGAGCTGTGCATGCTGGAGGTAAAAAATCCCAACTATCCCAGGAATGTGCTTTGGGAGCGCGGGGCTGTGGGAGCCGGGCTGCAGAGCAGGGTCTCTCTGGGTTCTTGTCCCAGTCAACTTCACTGCTGCTTCCTGCCCTAACCCTAACCCTACCTTCTGCATGTAGAGAAGCAGGCTGGTGTGGGCTTCCCAGCTGCCTGGATCCAACCAGGATCCCTGTGGCTCTTGGCCCTAAATCCCAGTTAATCTGTGTTGAGCTGTGCATCAGTGGGATTTCCCTCCCCTCGTTCATCAGCGAGGGATGCAGTGATGGAGAGAGATGGGTGCAGGGCCAGGCTGCGGGGACAGCAGTGGGGTGACCCTGCTTCCATCAGTCCATCCACCCATCCATCCATCCACCCATCCATCCTGCCAGCAGCAATCAGAGGGTTGAGTCTGCCCCTTTTCCCATCTCCCTGGGTGCCTAAGTTGCTGTAAACATCCAAGATGCTCCCAAAGCCACACTCCAATGTCACCCTGTGGCTCGAGGGCTGGCTTGGCCCTGGCTGCCAGTGCTGTTGTGCCCCAGCCCTGGCTGCTGCCTGGATTCCAGGTCAAACCACCCCACGGGCAGTGCGGTGCCAGGGAATTCTGTTTTCTAGGTCGTTAAGTCCTTTGCTCCTTAGTTCTTTGCCTCCTGAACACCCCCAAGGTACGTTATAATCACCCCAAAATGCAGCCACTAATTGTTTGGTGTCCCCGTGGGGGAGGAAGAGCAGAGTCACATTAAATCACAACAATCAAGAGCTTCTGTACCAAATGAACTCGAACCTCGTTGACAGGAGGAAGCGGCGGCGCTGCCTCGCGCTCCGCGAAGGGTCGTGTTTAGTTGTAATCTTATTTGTAATCTAATCAATATGTTTACTGAAGGAGAGAATATCATCAAGTATTACTTTAAGACACTTAGGGGATGTGACACCGTTCACAACTCAAATGCAAACAGGTTTGTTGGCCGTGTGTGCTCACAGGGAGAACGCGCTGTGCCCTGGCGGGGCTGGCAGAGGGGCTTGTGTGGGGAGCAGGGGTCCCCCTCTGCTCGGGGTGTCAGGGATGGGCTGTGCCTGAGCCCCTCCTCAGCTCCCCATCCCACCATCTCCACGTGAGTGCCCAGGCCCCTTCCCAGGCTTGTGGGAAGGCAGTTCCCTCCAATCTTCTACGGCTGGTGGTGAACCCTGCCCTGTGCCAAGCCCACGGATCCTGTGCCATGAGACTTTTAAAAATGTTTGTGGCATCAGGAAAGTTTGGAGGTTTTATTAAAAACTTACCACCTAACATCCATAATGAACAATTAGGCTCTAATGCACCCAGTGGAGGAGTTTCCCCACACCCCAGGCAGTTAGAAGATGCCTTTACCCTGAAACATGAGGGTTATGTGTGGAAAAGTGTATATAACATTTCCCTTATAAAATTTTTATCCTGCCTAATGTATCCCAGAGCTCTTTAAAAACTGAAAGCAGAAACTCTGGAGGTTTGGCTGCAGCTCTGGGGAAAGGGAGGGCTGCTTAGGTGACAGCAGCCCCTGCAGACTGACAGTGAGGGGGGACACTGTGTCCCACCAGGGCAGAAACATCATCAGGGACAGGCAGGATGGGACCATTCCCGTGGGCCTTGGACAGATGTGCTGAGATCCTGAAACATCTTTAGGGGTCCAGAGCCCATGGCATGACACGGAAATGCCCCCAGTCCACCGATGAGAAAGCACATCAGCTGTGAGTTAAAATGCCAAGGAAGCTGGTAGGAAAATGAAAACAACAGGAAAAATAAATGCTGCCTGTTCACTTATTTGAAAGCTGTGTTTGCAGCAAACACCCACCCTCCTTTTTTTTTTCAATGAGTTGGGGATAGGGTAAGGCTCAGGGTTAGGCTCCAGAGAGCCAAAGAGCTCCAGGAACACAGGGGCTGGAAAAGGCCTGCCAAGATGATCGTGGCAAGGCCCCAGCATTGCTGCTCCTACAATTTTCTGATCTGGAAACCCATGGTGGTGAGTTCAGGGTTAATCTTAGTTTTAGGGTCTAGCGAACTGAGGCAGGGGCAAGACAAGTCCAGTAAAGTCCACATTGCAGTTTGATAACATGTTCAATTAATCAAGTAGGAAAAGCCCCTTCATGCACTGCTTCCAGACCAGACAGCATCAGCGTTCCTTCCCAGGCACCATATCCCCTTCCTGTGGGACAGGGCTCCTCAGGATTTCCAGGTAACCCAGGAGGGGTTTGGGGTGCAGAGCAGACAGCTCAAAGAGCTTCTGCCTGGGCAGTGCAAGGGTCACTGCCAGCCTTGCTCGTGTGAAGGTTTTCCTGCATGCCTAGTACTGATACTGCAGAGAAATTGACTCATCCCTTGCCTAGACAAAAGGAAAAAAATCACCACATCTCTCCCTGTGTGCACTTCACGGGGCCAAACCCAGTCCTGGGGGAGGTCCTGCTGGAGGGCTGGAGCTGGCAGTGCCTCGGTGGAATTCCAGCAGCTCTTGTGGTGGATGGACTGGGCTGGCATCTGCAGGCAAAGCTCAGTGGCTCCCTGGCATTGCTGTGGCTGCAGGGGCTTGGCTCTGGCTTTTCCACCTCTGCAGCCAGAAAAAAACAATCCAGGAAGGGAGGAAAGACTGAATGAATTGGTCAAAACATGCTTAAAATGTCATTTTCCAAGGTGGGAGGGAGGCTGTGTGGAATGGCTTGGGAACTGAGGCCATGCACACCCTGGGCATCATCTGCAGGCGCTGTGTATTGCTCAGGGTGAATTTGGTTAAACTTTGGAATAGGCTCCCCAGGGAAATGGTGGAGTCACCAATCCTGGAAATGTTCAAAAAATGAGTAAATGTGGCACTTCCCACCATGGTTTAGTGGGCAAGGTGATGTTTGATTGGACTGGATGATCTTGGAGGTATTTTCCAAGTTTAATGATCCTGTGATTCTATGAATGCATCTGCTGCTGCTCTGTCTGGAGCTGGCACAGGGCTCCTGAGGTGGCTTTTTGTGGGATTTTCATTATGTTTTTCTTGGAAGTGGCATGGGGTTTTTTTGAATAAGATAAAGAGTGATATAAAATAGAGCCCACTCATCACAGATGACAGGGTAGTTACAAAATCCAGTGTTTCAGGAGAGAAATGCCAACACAACAGCCCGGAGGCACTTGGAAAAGCCGATGGATAAAGGGGGTGGGTGGCTGTGTGGGGCTGGCACCGACCAGGGCTGGGAAGCTGCTTCCCCCTGCCAGGGAATGGGGGCAGCAGGGTGGGGGATGGCGTTTCTGGCACAGGGAAGTGAGTCCAGGTGCCTTTGGCTGCACAGGGCGGGTGTGTGGGATGCGGGCTGGGAGCTGGGGAGAAGCACGAGGGGCAGGTGGGTTTCCACCAAATCCTTGTAGGGATGCTCCAGGGCTGATGCCCCAGCCAGGGCACCCCCCTGCCAGCTGCCACCTCTCCACAAAAGTAGAGTAAATGCTTTGGCAGCTCATCCCCCTGCACATTTGGCTGCTGATGCTGCCTGAGCCGTCGGGTGCAAGCCTGGGGGTGCTGGTCCCTTGATTTAAAGGATACTGGAGGGGAAAACACAGGAGAGGAGTGTTGTTTGTTTCAGGGATGTTTTTCCAGTGGACCAGTGTTTTTCCAGAGGCAGGTGGCTCATTCCCCCGTGCTGGCTCAGACGTGCTCCACTCCCTTCAAACTGAGGCTGCCGCTGGAATGGGGCCCCACAACCCCGAGGAATCCGTGAGGAGCTGCTGGCATCCCATGGGAGGCAGAGCTCCGAGCTTGTCTTCCTGCTGCCTGCAAGCAGGGAGCAGTGTCCCCACGCTGGTTGCTCTGCAAACCTTTGGCTGGTGCGTGGTGACACTTCCCCACCAGAAACGCTGTCCCCGGGTGCTCTGACCACTGTCCCTCTGTCCCTGCCCATCCTCACCCCACGGATGCTCTGCTGCTCCCACACCCACGGGCTGGGAGGAATCACCCTGAGTCCACTGAGTTCTCCTGTGCAGGGAGAGGGCTCTGCTTTCATTCTGTTATTATCAGATAGACTGAGTCACACTGAGATAAATCCTGCAGATATTACAGTCTGTGTGTGCCTGAAAAGAGATGTATGTGGATGTTAACACTGCCAGTTGTCACCATGCTATGAGGGATGTTGTGGAAATAGAAATGGGGAAAATATAATAGATACTTCAGATTTGCAGCCTTAATAGCTTTACAGCACATCTAATTATTATATATCTATCACATCAATATACTGCAGCACTCGTGGTATTTTTATTTAGCTCCATCTGGTGTATGATAACACGCTTCTGGTACCAAAACAAGCATGAATTGGAAAGGAATTTAATACATAGTTCTGCAGAGAAGTCCCTTAAAACACATCCTAAGCCAAGCACGTGTCATGCAAAACCAGTGCTCCAGTTTGGACAGAGAAAGCACTTCTGGGTGAAAAGGAGGGATGTGAGCAATTAAAAGTACACCGGGGCAGACACTCTGCTCCAGGTTTCTCTCCTGTAGCCTGAAAATCAGATGTTGATGCCGTGTTTGCTGATCTCCCAGCATTTAGTCTATACCCCTGGGAACAGAGGTGTGGGATGATTCCAGGTTTTCTTTAGCTTTGAGAGAGATAGGGGTGAAAAGGACAGGCAGAGGAGCACTGGAGATTGAGAGATGAGAGGGGAAGGGGCCGGCAAAACACCCTGTGGATGTGGGAATGAGAAATTCTGAGCCCTGCTCGCTGAGAGCTCCTTCACCAAGATGTTCTGACTTCCTCAGCTGCGTGGAAATCACTTATGGGCAAAACCAACAAAGTAAATCCCCTGCTTGCTTTCCCCTCTGCTCCCCAGGCAAGGGGCAGCAGTGAGTGGATGTGCCAGACATTGTGGCCCCGTTAACTGCAGATGAAGGAATACTGGGGGACACGTTTTAAGAGGGAGGAAAGGGGCTTTGTGAGGGGAAAAATCCATTCCCCAGCTGTGTGATGTGAAGGAGATGATGCATACGCTGCCAGCATCCCTTGCTGGGGAAACCACCTGCAAACCCCTGGGATACACCTGTGCCGAAATCCTTCCTCCTGCTCTTGCAGAGGTTCACCTTCACTCTCCCAGATGAGCCCTAGAAAATGTAATTGCGTTGAACAACTCCAGTAATGAACTCCTGGTCTGCAGAGGATCAGTTTATGGCCAGGCTGGCCATGAGCAGGTGTTAAAAACCTGGCTCCAGCTGGCCCCAGGTGCCCTCGGGGTGTGTTGGCACCGTGCACTGACCCTCCAGGCTTTGGGGCTGCTGGAATGGAAGCGCTGAGGAAAAAGGGGCTGTGGCTGTGCCACGGAGGAACCACGTGAGGCTTCCAGGGGCTGCTGGTGACATGAGGTGAAAGACAGAGGGGTACAGGGAGGTGAGCGAAGACCTCCCCACTTTGGCATCTGTGAGTTCAAGTGGAATTTTCCAAGGAAATCTGCCTCTGCCTCACTAGCAGCACATCAGTGACCTCACAGACCCCAGCTCTGAGGCTGGGAAGGACAACCACAAGCTCCTGTATAGAGCTGAGCTGTAGCTCCATGCAGCTGGTCCTGAGACCTGCCTGCCTAACCTGTCCCACAGCAGAGGATGGGGGAGCTGTGCTGTATTTACTGCTGGATTACTTCTAATCATATGTTTTCCTCCAAACAAAGGATTGCCAGCTCGGTACTTAGAGATCAATGCATTTTTTTTATCATCTCCAGGCAGGCACTGTTTCCTATTAACGTTTTCCACACTTTACTGTCTAATTAAGGTCATCTGCCCAGCAGAACGCTGCTGTGTGTGTTTTAAACTACTGTATCTAATTATTTCTTTTAAACCTTACGTGGAGTAGCCTGTGTCTGACCAGCAGGTCCCTGCTGCAGGCTGGAGGCTCAGCACTGGCTCCCTCCTGCTCCTGGGCAGGAGTCAGCACCTGTGGGGGCATGGCATGGGGTCTCTGATGCTTATTTTTTTGTTTCAGAAATTTTTTTCTTTGTTTTAAGATTTGGGAGCTCAGAAAAAGCCCTGAAAACTGCTTGATATTGACCCAGACTTTTAGCATGGGCAGCACCAGGGCCTCTTGCTGTGGTGTGACCTCTGAGCAGTGGGAAAGTCCCACCTGAGCCCAGTCCAGACACACCTGAACTGCATCTCCTGCAGTTTTCTTCGATGTCATCCCCACACTCTCAGCACTGGTATCATTGAGCTTGGCTCAGCGTCACATCTGATTTCACTGCAAATAGCCTCAAAATCCTTTGAAAGGCACGGCTTCCCCTAAACAGATTGTGGGACCTGCACCTACCTCCCTGCTACCTTTAAATCAAACTTCTCTGAATGCATTACACGGCAGAGCCATATGTTCAGTGCCACTTCCCTCGGCGTGTCATGCAATTCATGGGCTATAGGCTCCCCGAGATATATGGACCCTGCCAAAAAGAGGGAATGCTGGACCAACCCTCCTCCCCCTTCAGCACAATCGTGCTTTCAGCTGGCTGGGGGAGAGGGAGGGTGGCAGTGGGCTTGAGGTGTGACTACACACGGGAAAATCCCTTAGATTTTGTTCTGCAGACCCCATCCTGTGAATGCTGCGAGGACAATCCTTCAGCCCTGTCCCACTCAGGATTTTTCATGGCTTTCAGTCTGCATTTCCATATAACACTCTGCTGGATAAAGAAATTGGAGTGCGTTGAGCAAAAAGCATCAAGGGCATCAATAAATTTTTGCTGCCATGGGGGAACAAATGTGCTCCATTCCCATCTGAGAAGAACAGGATCTGCTAAAGCACTGGCAGGTTTCATCTCCATCAATATGAACAGACTCAGTGGGACCATCAGTTCCCTGTCCCCATGGGGCATCCTGCTCTTCTCCTGGTGTCCCCATCCTGGGATGGGCAGAAAACAGCTTGGGTCGGAAGGAGCTTTAGGGGTGAGGCTCTCCTGGGTTCTATTTCTCAGCCTCCTTTATCCCACCTTGGGTTTTGCACCTTTGCCTGGGGCTGCCGGTGCATTTGGGGGTGCTCAGGGTCTGGGGAGGTGCCAGACCCCAGAGTGGCCCCAGGAGCTGCCTGGCTCCGTGCTCAGCCCCAGCTCCAGCGCTGGCAGGGCACCGCCGAGTGCAATTACGGCTCTGGAATGCACTTTCCCGTGAATCCCTTCCAGGGCCAGCTAATATATGCTCTGATATTGGCACTGCTCTCGCTAATATTCCTGCCAGCGAATTCTCTGCTCTGCTTGAATATTCATGGAGAGCGAATGTGAGGAGAGGAACAGCCTAAATGAGGTGAGTTCGTTTAAAAATTCAGCTTCCAAATTCACTGGCTACTTCTTGCAGCACTCACCCGAGCGTTAGCTCCCATACTATTAATTTCAGCCTGTGTTTCGGACTTCTGAGCAAATTTTCTGTGTTTTTCCCTCACTGGATCTGCAAACTCTTCCCTCCCTTGAGATCAGTAGCTTTGTATAAAAACAGCAACTCTCCTTGATGAACTTTGCAGTCAAAGGATCTGTTTTCCCTGACTTTTATTTAAATTATTCTGCCTTCACCTCCCCGTGTATGGTTCAGAGCTTGTGGTGGCTCTGTGCTGGGATTGAAATGATTCTTGCTCAGGCAAACTCTTATTTGGACTTGTCAAAGGAGTTCGGTGTGTTTGTAATTAAGTGCCTCTCACACCTTCTTTAACCTCGCTTACAAGGAGTCGAAGCGTTAGAAAAGCCTGCAAGAGGCAGGAAAGGCTCATTTGCACCTCGAAATGCCAATGTTTTGGGAGATCAATGCTGTCTGTATGGAACAAAACTATAAGCAACTTTCAAGTGCCTTTTTTAATGTAGTGTCTCCTTTGCATATTGGATTCCTGTCTGATTATATGGTGACTAAGGTGTGAGATAATAGGAAAGCAGCCTCCAAAGCTTTAACTCCTTCACACGTGCCGTGGCTCCAGCACAGCTCGGCTCTGCTTTCTTGTGCTTCCTCTCTCCTAAATAAAGTCACACCCGACCGGATGACGGGAAAGAAACGCTACTGTTACAAAGCCGAGCGTGGGAAGTTTAGACTGTATCAGAATTAGGGTAATTAGTGTTTGCATTAGGCTGTGTCTCAGCCATGCAACCGGTTCCATGGCAGGGAGGCAGGAAGGGCTGCTCTCCTCTTTCTCCCAGGAGGTGACACCAGGGCAGGATGACCATCTGACCTTGTCCTTGCTCTCCAGCTCCGCGGTGGCCTGAACCATCCCACATCCCTGTCCATGCTGAGCTGGAATGGAGCAATCCCACACTTTGCCCAGCTGCCACTCAGCTCACAGCACTGCTGGGGTCGGCAGAACCAGGTACCTTGGTAATCATCTGTGGGCCACTCGTAAAAAGCTGTGAAATTTCCAATTAGCCTGGAAAAAAAATGCAGATAAGCATGTAATTCTCAGCCCAAATTAAATCAAGTGTCCAAGCACGCTCTTCCCTCACTGCTGTGCTTCATCCACCACCACCACCTCCCCTCTGCATCCTTTAGCACAGCACATTTTCCCTTTTAATTGGTGCAGCCTTTATCCTTGGAGTTTAAACTTTGCTAGCGGATGGAAGGAAGGGGCTGTCTTTTTTATTTGATTTAGAGAAAGGCTTTGCTGCTGTGAGTGTCTAATGCATGAGCTTTTGGGGGGTTTCGTACCCACTCCCATGGCCGTGTCAGACTGGCTTTGGTCTGATGCAGCAGAGGAACACAGGAAGCTTGGTTTGAGACACAGGGAGGGAGCCCTGGGCCTGGCTCGTTTGGGAAGCTCTGCCGTAGGTTTTGCGTTAGAAACGCGTTGACACTGCTGAACATGGAAGACCAAGGGAATACTAATGGTCCATTCATTAAATATCTCAAAGTCCATTTAGGATCCCGTAGAGACCCTGAGTAAATTAGAGTTCAGGAGGCAAACTGGTGCTGTTGAATATGCAACAGTGAACTTGTGTGTCCAGCCTGCTCCGGTGAGGGACATCCCGCACTTATAGGTGGCACCAGGAGGGACAGATCCCAGGGTTCCTGTGCCACCAACAGCTCCCAGACAAAGCCCAGGAGATGCTGGGCATGACACAAATTGGAAAACCTGTTACAAAGATAAAGAAATGATGCATCAGGCCATGGCTTGCCCCACTGGAGCAGGGCTTTGGGTGCTTGGAGGTGGCATTTATAGAGGTAGGCACTGAAATTCGCCTCACTCAGCAGAGTCATCCTGTCCTTCCCACCTGGAGTGTCCTTTCCCAAGGCTTTCTGATGCTTCCACCTTTCAACATTTAGCAAACAAAATTCAACACAGACCCTTTTTTGTTTACTTCTATCCCCGTATAAAACTGTGAAAAATGTCCAAATCACAGGGATGGCCAGGGAGCCTGTTCCACCCCAGCTCAACTTTCCCAGTTGCTTTTCCAGAGAAATACTAATCAGTTATTTTTCTGTCTATGCAGCAATTGCTCCTAATTGCTGCCTCCATTGTGTGCCTTCTGGTTTGGAGCATGTTTAATGGGAGATTTGTGCTCATCCTGAAAGGATGCTGGCTTTAATGATCAGGGAGAGCGTCAGTGAGCTGGAAGTTCACAAAGCTGTGCCCTTATTCCTGATTTCCAGTGTGAATTTCTCCCATCTGCAGCTCCTGCAATTAATTACTGAGGGGAACCCAGAGCTGGGCAGAGAGGTTTCAGGGTGGGTGGTCATTCAGTTGTACCAGGGAAGGTGGGAGAGTCAGGCAGACACAGCAATCACAGACCCATAGAATTATTATGGTTGGGAAAGACCCCCAAGCCCAACCTTTGACTGGACACCACCATGGCCACTAAAACATACCATGAAGTGAATGCTGATGTCTACAGCAAGGACTGGACAGGAGTTGGACTCAATCCCTGTAGGTCCCTTCCAACTCAGGATGTTCTGATTCTCTGAGCCCTTTGCTCCACCACAAGCACAAGACCTCCAGCAGCTCATCCACTTGCTGCAGGGGCTTGGCTTTGCTTCAGCATTTACATAACAGCAGGAGAAACCCAAATCCTCTGAGAACGCGTCCTGTGCCCAAAAAAGTTCATCGTGAGCCAGGTGGGAGCAAGGTCACCGTGTGCCAAGGTGGTCTTTGGCAATGAGAAGAAGGCTCCTGTTGGGGTAGCCCGGTGAGACAGCCAGCAGGGATGGCCGTGGGCCATGGCTGGGACAGGATTCTGATGGGTGCCTCTGTGGGCTCCACAGGGATCAACTAGGCACTCTGGGTGGAGGCACAGGGCTCCTCAGCTCAGGGCTGAGCTTTCTGCTGGAGAGGCCTGGAGGAGAACTCACCTTCACGACCCACTGCTTCCTGCAGCTGTGGGTCTCATTTGGTGGGGTGGGTTTGGACGTGGAGCTTTGACCGGTGGTGGTGGGACAGGGAGAGGCTGGTGAGGGCTGGAGGAGGGGACTGGTGCTCTCACCCATGTGCCAAAGGGCCACTCCTGCAGCCTCACACCCTGATTTTCTTGTGTGATTCCACAGAAATGGGAATGATTGTCTGTGATTAGATGGGTTTGGGGGGAGAGTTTGATCCTGTCAGCAGAGACAGGAGAATGATGGAAAGAGAAATGAGTGTAAAGAAAGGAGAGGGGAGGAGGGAAACAGCATCAAGATGCTCCTGACAGACAGGGAGGAGGTGAGGAATGTGGCAGGAGATGTTTTCCACTGCTGCTCAAACAGGCAGGGGGAGGACAGGAGCTCAGGCTCTTCTTGGGGAGAGCTTTCTCTTAAACCTAAGC
Organism: Edolisoma coerulescens; assembly: GCA_013397115.1. Classification (NCBI taxonomy): domain Eukaryota; kingdom Metazoa; phylum Chordata; class Aves; order Passeriformes; family Campephagidae; genus Edolisoma; species Edolisoma coerulescens. Next base: position 141,133 of record VWZW01001528.1, read on the forward strand.
TGTGATTTCCATTGGTACCGTCAGATCAGCCCCGAAACCTTGGCAGGAAGGGCAGTTTGACATCAATTACTGCAGTCCTGTCTCTCCCTGGTCTGGCAGCAGCCCGGGGAGTGCACTTTGGTGACAGATGTGTTTGACTCACAGATGTGATGCGGAGCAGAGTATCAGGCAGTGCTTTGAGTTTTTTGCTGCTGCTGTTTTAGTGGGAACCGAGACCCTGAACAAGTTGAATGGCTTCAGTGAGTGATGCACTGCCCAAATCCCTGTTTGTGGGGCAGAGATCCACACAGCCACAGGGAGCTCTGGAAGTCGTGACTGGCAGCACTCAGGATGTGGGGACAGAGCAGGCAGGGGCTGGCACTGGGCAGGCTCCACCTCAGAGCCACTCGCCTTGGGCTTTCTCAAATCATCCCAAAATGCAGTGTCAGGTAGCTCTAGGTGTGCAATTCCCCCCGGAACTGGAGGATAAACAAACCCAGTGCAAGGCAATATCAGCCCTCCCTCCTGACCTTGCTCTCTTTGCTGGGGAGTGCTGCTTGTGGGGTCTCACCTGCACCTTCCTCCAGCACGAAGCCCAGGGTTACCCTGCAGCTGCCACCATCCCACCTCCCACCTGCCCTCCCCATCCACGGTGGATCCCAGAGGATGAAGCAAAACTTGTCTGGAGCAGATCTTTCTGTAAACACAGCCCAGACACCCCCACACTTCAATACAGCACTTCCTGTTCTCTGCTGGAGGTTCTGTAGTGGAGGCTGCTAAAAAAAGGAGAATTTCTGGCATTATTTACAGTTAAAAAGATTGGGTTTGACACATTTATGGCTGAGACAGCAAATATGACTTATGGCAAATCAATTTGCTGCATTTGACTGCGACATAGGCGCTGCCAGGGGTTTGATTGGGAATTGATTGGGTTATTTGCCAGAGGGCTGGGAGATGCCACCGGCGTCACGGCTGCCCAGGGTCCAGGCTGGAAAATCGTGGTTCCTGCAGCATGCTGAGAGCTCAGGCCATCCCGGCCCACCCTGCCATGCCTTTCCTGCTCTTCCCAAACCCTGGGAATCACCACTAGATGCTGTGATGAGGCTGATGCTGTCCCTCTGTGCTGAGCTGGCATTTTCACAGCTTCACCAAACTTTCGGGTTTGTTTTCCATCCCTCCTCCTTTTCCTTGGAGTCCATTTGGATGTCTGAAAACAGAGATGTAGAAAACTGAATTTATGCTACAAGGAAGAGCGGTAGAGATAACGGGGGGGTGGGGGGTGGTAAGGAGGGGAGCTCGAAAGGCAGCTTTTTTATTTTTTTAAAACTTTTTCGCTGATGGCAAGTGGTGAGCATGTTTTATTTATGTATTCCGAGATCCGCCAACGTTGTGTTTTTCTCCTGACTGATGCCTTGGCTGCAATGACAGCTTACACCGAGCCGGCTGTGCACGAGCCTTATTTACCCTCCACAGATGCCTCCCCGAGCCTGACAGGGAATTATCCTGCACCTTGAACTGCTCCTCAATTAGTGCAATGCAAATGTGGCTCCTTTGTTAAAAAGTTTTGTTGGTTTTTTTTTTTTGTTTTCCAAATGTGCAGATTATTTTTTTCAATGAAAAGGGGCTGGAGGCTTTTTCGAGATGGTGAAAATAAGGCATCTTACAAAATTTTAGTGAGCTCCACCTTCCACCTGCCTTGCTGTTCCCTGGTTACAGTGGGGTGGTGCCTGTGTTAGGTGAGAGCTAAAGGATGGTGATTCCTTCCTCCCTCCTCTTGCTGCTGGAGGAGAGGTGGGTTTTGCCTGTGAGAGCCATGCTGTGCATTCCCAACGCCTGCTCTCCTTTCCTATGACATTTGTGAAAACTGATGTGTCTGCTTGTCTCCAAAACACTTCTTGGGGTGGGCAAAGCCAGATCTGAGCGAAGATCAGGGTATGAAATAGGAGAAGAATAAGGGTTCAGAGGAATTAGAGGAACAGAGCTGCCAGGCTCTATAGGAGCTGCTCCTTCCATGTGTCCACGAGCACACGTGTGTGTTCAGGAGAAACTTTTACCACCAGGAAAGTTCATGCCGAGGCTGAACTGGTATTTTTTTTGCTGGTTCCAGGCAGCTCTTCCTGACGGAGCACGGCTTCGGCCCCGCTTCAATCCCAGCTGGGGAACTACTTTGGCAAAATCATCGCTAAATGAGGTTTTTAGCAGCGTGTGGTATGGAAGGCATCCAGGATTGTGGTTTTCCAAGGTAACAGCTGAAGGAAAGAAAAAAAAAAAGAAAAAAGAAAAAGAAAAAAAAAAGTAAGACTGAGCTTTTGTTAAGTAATTAAAGAATTCCGGGTTGCTGGAAAGCCCCAGGGCTGTGCTTCTGTGGCTGATCGGAGTCTTTGTTTGCACAAGGCTGGTAAACAATTCGCAATTCTTGGCAATAACCTGAATTATGTCCTACAAAAAAAAAGAAAAAGGAAGAAGAAGTTGAAAATGCTGGGTTTATATCATTATTTCAGGGCAGGAAGAGAAATGAGGGATGGACTTCTGCTGGGCTGGCATTCACTGAGGTCTCTGTGGAGATGCCCTCACTTCCCTAGCTCCATCCACGGGATGCCTTTGGGTAAATAAATAAAGTTCAGCAAGAGCAGAGAGCCCAGGATTGTTCAGCACAGGAGTTCCTTCCCTCAGACTGGGTTTAGCCACTGATTTAGGCAGGGGGGCTCTTTGCACAAAGCATTAATATGCTCCCTATGTACCCTGGCTGTGCTCACAGCCGGGAGATTTGCATGTGAAATCTCTGCTCCTGGAGCCTCTACACCCACATCCTTAATTAAGCAATGCCCCGTGTTCCTCCTCTATAGGATAAGTGAATATATGCAACTCCAATGCACAGGAGAGAATTTTGTAATGATTTTGCTGTTTGTTTAAGTGAGGAGGAAGTTTGCTTGGTGGGTTCGCCTGACCGCCAGCTACACTTGGTAGGAAAAATATATAAATAAAAGCAGGATGCAATTTCCCTTCTGGGGTGAGCTGCCAAGAGAGCGCCTTCACTGACATGTGGGGAGAGCTGGCGATCAGAGAGGCCACAGCCCTGGGGGCCAGGGTTAGCCCACACCCAGTGGTCAGCATGGCTTTGGGTTGGGGCACGCTCAGGGGAAGGGGAAATGGGAAAATTGGAATAAAACCAAGAAGCACATGTAAAACACCCCCTGTCTTGCCTCTGAGGGTGAGGTTTGCAGGGGAGGACAGGAGAGCACATCCCCCTGAGCTGGGAATGGCTGTTGGTGTTCCAGCCCTGCTGCCCCATGTCCCTGTATCCCATCATGCTGTCACCACAGGGTCCCCAGCAGTGCCTGGCCTGCCTGCCACGGGGATCCTGCCTCAGGGGTGGGATGGGATGGGATGGGATGGGATGGGATNTGGCAGGCAAGAGGACGCTCACTGCATCCCCTTCAGTCCTGAAAAAGTACTGAGAAACCTCCACGGACCCTTCCTAGGAGGAAATGCTATTGGGAGACTCTAATTTTTAAACACTGCTCTGCCCAGCCTTGGGTCAAGTGGTGTTTGAGAGCGTGGTAAAGGACACGTTCTCCACGGCCTTTGTGAAGCCACAGGAGATATTTTTTTTATTAGCCACAGCCACTGAGACTGAAAAAAAAGCTTCTGAAGAGGCACCCTTCCTCGTGGTGCTGCGGGAAAGATCATCTGAATTAACATGAGCTCCTTGGCTATTAAACGGAAATTTTAAACGGGAAGAAAATTCTGCAGTGACTGCTAAATGGTGTGTCAGCAGAAAGGGGAAAAAGCAACGTGTGTCATTCCTATTATCATCTTGAAATCCATCTTCCCTCTACACGCCATGACGGTGGATAATCCCCGATACGACGCCTGCATCGCTAATATTTGCAGAGGCAGAATTCCTACTTTGGAAGAATTTTGCTCTGCATATCTCATCCCCCACCTTGAGGATATGGTCTGAGATGATCGGAAACGCTGAACACGCTGCTCCTGGGGGTTGAGTTTTGCCGTTGGTGGCAGCAAACTGGCCTCTGAAGTCCAAGGAATCAAGGGATTATTGGGATGCCGAGTCACTGCTGGTGTGTCCCTACATGCTGTGTGCCTGGCTCTGGGTTAGACCTGCTGACAAGGACAAGGGGTCTTTTCAAACCAGGAAAATGGTGCCAAGCCCAGCAGGGTGAGGGCAAAATGGCAAATGTGTGTACCCAGGGAGGCAGGAGAGCATCTTCAAAAAGAAAAGGAAAATCTGTGCTGCTTCTTTTTTGCCTGTGGAAAAGCACAGAGATCAGACAAGAATGCCAGGGCATGATAAATTTTGCAGCACCTGTACTTTTTTAACCCCTTGGTTGCACGGGATGTGATCAGGTGTTTTGCTGTGGTGGGTTTAGATGTGAAATGAAGGTGGTGAGGGGGTTCCTGCTGCTGAGATGGGGCTGCATCTCCCACAGCTCCTCCTCGGGGACAGGGACTTGGGGCTGTTGGTGACACAGCCCAGCTCCAGCTTCCCCCCCTGTAGGGTTTGTCATGGTCATTACCTGAGTGGCATGGGGTGGATGGGCTCATGCTGGTGGGAATTTAAAGCAGGGCATCACAAATGAGTGATAATGCAGTTTGTCAGCCTTGGGAATCAGCCGTGGCCTGCCACAAATCTGCTCTCCAGCGGATGTCCCAGTGGGTTGAGGGAAGTGGTGGCTGTGATCTTGGTCACAGCTTTGGTTTCCCAGGCCAGGATTTGGTGTTCTGATGGTGACAGTGGGCTGTGTGTGCCAGGTATCACTCAATGGGCAGGTTTTGGGTACTGCTGTGCGTGCCATGGCTTTGCATTGCTGCCCCCACAACGACTCATGGGCTGTGGGAGAGGAGCTGGAGGGGGTTTGTTTGCAGGTGAGGAGTCAAGACATGGGAATGAAGTGAGTGGTGGAGAGCCAGACCTTGTGTGTGCACATGTTTGCATATGGCCTGGAAAAACTCTGGACCAACTCCCTCCTTGAGAAAACCAACCTCAGCACTAATAAATCTCCCCCTCCAGGTCCCCATCCCACTTTGCCTGACAGGGACAGGAGCATGGGGATGCCCAGGAGGAGAAAAGCATAGAGGAGATGTGATCCAGGGTGAAAAAACCCAAGCTAATGATGTAGACGTTTGTGCAGAGGTTAAAAATGAAGCAATAAAACCTTTACACAAACTTCCAAATGCTTCAGCAGCCACACGCCGCAGCTCGAAGCGGGGAATAAATAAGGGATGGCTCAGGCAGGCAGGGGGAGGCTGATAGAGCCATCACTCCTCAGTGGCAGCCTGAGAAATCTGTCCCCATGGTGTCCCCACAGCCGCTGAGGGAAAGGAGCAGAGAAGTGGAGACTTGGGGTGTCCTAATGCTTCCTGATGGATTTGGGCCATTCTATGGGGAGCAGGAGGGGTGAAGCATGAGCCAAATTTGCCAGGTCTCTTTGGCTCACAGCCTGGCCAGCATGGCAGCCTGCAGGGTGGGTTTATGTTCCCTGCAGCCGGGCAAGGGGGAGTTACAGCCTGAGTGTGGGATGGAGGACTTACTGACCACCCTTTCAGAAGAGGGCTGCAGGAGGAACACGTCCCACTTGAATCTGAGGAAAGGTGGGAGGCAAACAGGGAATTCTGGGGTCTCACAATTTTTCTGCTGTTGGATGGAGGAGAAGGGCTCAGCCAGGGCTGGGAGCCCGGGGAGGCTGCAGGGTGCTCTGCAGAGGGGTGGCAGAGGCTGTCCCTGGTGGCCCCATCACACTCCCTGTGTCACCAGGGGTGCAAACACCTCCTCTCCTGGTGATGCCTGGACAGCAGCTCCCCAGCTGTAGGGCAGCAGGGTCTTCCCTGGGATTTGGCTTGTGGAGAGGCAAATTCAGCCCATGTCTGGTGCAATAACGCAGGGCTCGATGCTCAGCCAAAGGCTGAGCCCAAGTTGGTTAGCTGGAGCCCAGAATTGGTCCAAGATGAAGGTGTGTGCAGCACTTCAGGCGTTCTCCATAGATCTAGCTCTTCCTCTTGTGCAGGAGCCACCTGAAAAGCTGGGCAGGAGCCCTGGGCAGAGGGAGAAATGTGTGTATGGTCAGGCATCAAAATCCCATGAGCTCAAATGCCGCAGCACCTGCTCCTGGAATAAGGTTCACAAAATGTGAGGGGAATTCCCACGTAGGAACCACTGTTATCTTTCAAATGGCTCTAAGTGGCTCAGGGTAATGGGGCTGTTTTTATCCTCTTTGCCTAGGGGAGGTTTGAGCTTTTTCCTGCTTTGTGAGCTGGAGAAATTTGTGTAGCTAACTTTCTGATCTTTGGGCTGACTTCCTCTCCTCTGTCTGCCTTCAGGAGACTGTTTCCCTCATTTCCTTCCCCAGCACCATTTCACTGCTCCCTCCTGCCCTGAAAAGCTGTGGTCATTGTTGTGATGGAGGAAAGCAGTGATGAAAAATGATATTTTCTGGGCACATACCTCTTACTAAGGCTGGTATACGGGGGATCCTTCAGCCCTGCCTTTGGTTTGGCTGTGTCTGGAATGAGGGTGCTGTCTCAATGAGCTGAAGCCCAGTTAAAGCTCAGCATTTCAGGGGTCCACAGCAGCTCTGCATCGTGGACTCCCCCACAAAGGCAGGGAGAGCACAGGAGCAGCTCCTGGGAGGGCAGGGACGATGCCACTTGCTATCTCCCAAGGCTCTCATGCTGTTTGCACTGACAACAGGCTTTTCTTAGCTGTGTCTCTGTTAGAGGTGCATCATGAATTTCCAAAGGCAGAGACCTGCTGCTGGCAACGCCCTTGGACTTCCCAAGTGGGTGCAGCCTCCCTCCTCCCATTCTGCTGGACTTTCTGATGGTGAACCAACAGCCACACTGTGCTACAGCAGCACGAGGCTGCCTGGAGAAGGCAGAAGGTGGAAAAAAAGGCTTTTAATTCAAACGAGCTTCAGTGTAGAGCCAGGGGGTCTCTCTGGTCCCTGGGGAAAGCCCCTCCTGGCAATGCAGCCAGGAGCTCTGGGTCATCCTGCCCTCACTGTTCTGGGGCTCCTGACTGTGAGCCACATCCAGCACTGCTTGGAACCTTTGCTTTATAAATGAGTGTGGAAAAGGAATGTGAGCGTGTTGCAGCTTCCCAGGAAGCTGTTCTGCAGCCTCGGCAGATGAACTCACTGTCTCCTTAGCTTAAGGCCTGGGTAAAGAACTAATTATTTGGACCTAAGCTTAAATCTGTATCCACAAAGATGGATTTGTGACTCTGGCCAGCTTCCCCTAGAGGATTGCAACCTCATTTTGTTCCTCGTGAGCTTCTGCTGAGGTGTAAAATAACAACAATCTTGAGAGCTAAAATCGCTGAAGGATGGATTAAATTATAATGCCATCAGTCCAAAAGACCTTCTGTCTGCAAGGAGCAGCATTAGGCTGTCCCAGAGCAGGCAGCCTGTCAGGATTACCCAGCCCGCTCCGGCCGCTTTGTCTCCACCAGGAAACTGCATTTCCTGGGCAGAGCAATTCTGTTGTCATCTGCTGAATGTTCCCCAGGAGCCTTGGCACCACCCTGCCCAGGGCAGGACTCGCTCTGAGAAGAGCTCTATAAACCCACGACAAAAAAGAGACAGATGGCAATGAACATTTCGAGGTCTGCAGCATATTCCTGGGGAAGGACTGCTTCAGACCTGCCATCTCTGCACAGACTTTAAATCACAACTTGAGCAGCAAGCCCGGTCTGGGGTCTGTTAATATGTGTTTGGAGAGGATTTAGCATAGCAGGGCTCCAATCCCCACTGAGATATTCGAGAATAAGCTCCTATAAATAACTAGGATGGAGCCCATGGGATGATTTTCAGACATTTGAAATACCCTGGGCCACGGCCTGGCAGCCCTCGCACAGCTCGGGGAGCAGCTGGGAAAGCAGGAGCTGCCTGGCTGCTCCAGCCCTGCTGGGTCCTGCCCTGCTCCCCACTCTGCTGAGCCCTCACCCCAGCGGGTGACGTGCTGCTCCTCCAGATGTCCTGTGCCACCACGTCTCGCTGGCAGGAGGAGCAGGGCTTATTTTGGGACTCTGAGCACCTGGTGGGATGCTGGACAGTGACCTCACAGCAAACAAGGCATCCCACAAGTGCCAGTGCAGTAGATGTGGAGTGCCTCATGGTTCCCTGTAGCTGGCTGCAAGGCCCCTTGGAGGTTTTATCCCTCTGCAGGGCAGGTTTAAGATCTCTCTTCCTGCCTGAACAAAGGTAACAAAAGATGCAGGGGCTTAATTGTCTTTCTGGCTTTGTCCAATTTAATTTCTCTTTGTCAACGAGTTCAGCTGTTTCTGTGGAGCAGGGGGAAGGAGGGGAGGGGGATGCAGGCAGAGCACAGCTGCTTTTGCTTAAGAAACCCTGCTAAAAAGATATCTCCTCTCTGGAGATAACCCAGTGTTGCCCTCTGCTCCACGCTCAGCCTGCTGGGAGCCTCTGTGTTGTTGGGCTGTGCTCGTTAGGATGCTTTGAGAAAAGTGGTCCTTGAGGACCCTGCCCTGGTACTCCCCTGCACAAGGTAGGCTCAGCCTGGACTTGACCCTTTGCCTGTTCACCTAAGTTGTTCTTAGGCAAAGAAATGTGGAGTTTCTCTTAAAAAAAGCCTTCTCCTGCTTGGCTATAGGCTTACTGCAATCTCCCCCTGGAAGGAGGGAGCCCAAATGATGAGCACTGAGCTTCCATCTGCAGAGAGGTGGCACAGCCAGAGATTTCCCAATGACTGGACATCATTTCCAATTTGGCTGAAGTCTAGCTTGTTGTTTCTTTGATAAACCTGGATGAAAATATTTTGACTTTTTTTTGCTTGTTTTTAGGGCTGTTTTGTGTTACTTTTCTTTTTTCTTTTTTTTATTTGAAGATGTTACTGTGCTGAAATAGTTTTCTTTATAAAATGTCAAGTTAAATAGGTCCACCCCTCCACCCCCCTGCATGTGCAGTTGCCTCAGTGCCACCAGGGTCCTTCTGCAGCTGCACAAGTCTAAGAACAAATGGGAGAGACAAGCATGAACAGAGGCAGAACAAATGGAAAACTAAGATGCTCAGTGAAAAATTTAGAGAAGCGTTTTAAGCAAGGAAAAGGTTGTTCCTTTGCTATTTGTCATATGCCTTGGAAGCCAGGCACTGCCTGCCTGCAGGAGGCTGGGTACCTGCAGCAAAGCCCTGCTCTCCATTTGCATCTTTCCTTGCATTAAGGCAGGGAAGATGATAAAATGCTTTTGATCAGAGGCTCTTAAATAGCAGGATTCTCCCGTACAAACATGTTTTCCTGCCCTGATGTACTCAGGAGTGTGTCTTAGCCAGGGCTCGGGGGCTGTGCACAGCACGTGGCTGTGGTGGCATCCCGCACTGGGGCAGGAGGTAATGAGAATTTCTTGTCAGACTTGTCCCAGGTCCCCTGAGCCAGCACGGCCGTGGCACTGCAGCGATGTTTGGTTGTTCTGGGATGGATGTTTGCTCTTGGCTTCATGCCTTTTACAAGAGCACAAATGTAATGTCAAAAGAAACCACTTTGGTAATGTATTTAGAAGTTAAATATTTTATACAGCACTAGAGTGATGTGATGTATTGCCTTCCTGACACTGCTTTTTGCTTGAGGTCTGGAATTTGGGGTCATCTGTGGGGCTGGATTCCTGCATCCTCTCCTCTGTGGTTGCCTTTTTCACAGGGTGCTGAATTCCTTTCTGTCCCTACAAAATGCTAAAAGCAGCTCAATCCCTGTTCCTGGTAAAATGTGAATTCTGATTATCTGGTGGTTATTGTTTGAGCTCCCAGGATCGATAGCACTATATTAAAGCAAGGTACTCACTCCTTCTCAAGGCACAACGTGAGAGAAGATTTGTGATGATAAATGTACGTCAGTCTGTGAGCTGGGTGCCAGGACCTCAGCTGGGGAGCAGCATCCTCACACAAGTGAATATATCTGTATGTCTGATTTGCACTCCATCCCAATCAATAGGGTTTTCACAGACCAGGATTAGTTGGGTTGCCCTTTGTACTCTGAGGTAACTCAAACTACTTCATAAAGTAATGAGTTTGGCTATAGATAGCACAGGTTAATGGCATGGTCGTTATGTACTCGGTTATAAAGCTTCCATGTGGCCTCAGGTATTATAAATCTGGTTTATGAAGACTGGGAGTATTGACAGAGACCTGATTCTGCCTTATTCCTTCTGCAGCCTGCCAGGGATTTTTGACAATCCACTTTTAGCACCTTCCAGCACAGGTAGAGACTTTATCTCTCTAAGAAAAACTGCTGGGTGAACACTAACTTGTTGTTTTTTATTTGCCAACATTTGTGAGTGTTTGGAGGCTAAAATAGAGCCAGGATAAGTACAAACCAAAGGGGCTGTGCTAAGTCTCCAAGCCAAGGTAGGTTTGAACTATTTTGAATGATGCTGATAGGAGATGCCCAGCCCAGCTACCTGTCCTTCCCATCTCACCTCCCAGCTAATCATTGTGCCTGGCTGCCCAGCTCAGTTTAGCAGCTGCTGAGTTTCAGATGATGACTCTTCTGCATTTTTGTTGCCAGATCTAAAGACAGATTTTTAAAGTTGCCGGTGACAGGCCAGCGCCAGGGAAGTCCGTGGCACTGGATCCTGCTCACCAAGGCAAACCAGGAGCTGCTTACACAGTGATTTAATGACTAAGAATGCCTCAAATGGCAGCTGCTGCTCTAAATGCTCCTCTTGTAGGGTCAGTGTGTGGTTTGGGGTTCATAGCCCTGCACACAGTGAGAGCCTGGCCCCAGGCTGTGAATTCCCAGTTGGCTGGGGGGGACCATTTTCCTTCGTCTGCAGGTGGAAATAACCCTTCCTAAAGCCACTGATTGCTAATTAACACAAAACCTTGAAGCAGGGTTTCCCTTCCAACCCCATCAACTGAGTGCAGCTCACCAAAGCCTCCAGGCATTTCAGCAAAGGTTTGGGGTCATTTGGGTTAGGCTGGCTTAAAAACCACCTTTGCAAGGAGGTGGAGGAAAGGTGTTGATGGAGATGTCCCTCCTCCCCAGTCCTCCAACCTCCATTGAGAAGGGGATGGATGAGGGCAGCAGCAGGGAGGGCAAACCTGCCAGCAAACTCTGGCTTTTCACAAAACCCCAGGGGCAGCCAGGAGGGTGTATTAAATTGGTATCTTTAGGTCCTGGCCGTGGCACAGGGCCCTTGTCACCAGGCTGGACTGTGCTGTACTGTAACCCTGTACTGGTGTACCCCTGGTGGGGACCCTGCCCTCATCACAGCCACCCCCTGCTGCTGTGGCCCTGCTTGCATAGAGCACTGCGGCAAAAAAAGAGAACAAAAATCTGTTCTCATTTAAAAAAGGAAGTGGGGAGGGCGAAGAGCAGAGAGATGGATTGTGCTGGGGCGCTGAGTGCAGAGCAGCCCTGCATTAATCACGGCGAGGGGGGAGAGGGGGAAAATCCCACAGCTCTGTCGGGAGGAAGGGTTTGCTGTTGTGAAACGATGCTGCTGCCCATGCCCCAGGGTACCTGTGCCTCACTCTCTGCTCGGGAGCTGCTCCAGCCCCGCTGCTGGTGGGGGAACCCCAGCTCCCCTCCCCTCTCTGCTTTGCGCTGACATCCAAATCCTTAATGTCTCATTAACTCTTTCCCCATGCAGATCTGCCCTGAACGGGAACAGAGGACACCATAAATAATAACTGGAGCACTGCTAGGGCCGTCTGAGCAGAGGGCAGCTCCTGCTGAAGCCTGTCCTCTTTGGGTGCCCTCGCTTGTCCTTGTCCTTGTCCTTTCAGTTGCTCCCAGTATTAAAAGGGATGCTGCTCCTGGAACTCCTGAGTGCTCCTGGCATGGTGCTGCCGTTGTGGTGGCTGGAAGAAGGGCTGGAGCTTCTCTCACGTGAACTAGGAGCTACTTAGCTGGGCATGAGCTTCCCACAGGTGTCTGTATGTCCCTGTCTGTCCCATCCTGGTCTTTCGAAGTATTTTTGACCCTACTGATAAATAATAAACACAGAGACAGAGGCCAAAGCTCACTCAGTCAGCACCAGTACATGCTAGTGCTGGACAGAAGGGATGTGCACACCGAGGGACTGTGAAGGTGCTCAGCTGCACACAGGACCTCATCATGTCATCAGTACAGCTGAGCACATTTTTCTTTGCATGTGGATGAATTTGCCTGAAAAGAGGTTTTTGGGCTCTTTTACCTTCTAAGTTTTTTTTTTTTTTAGCCTAGTAAACATCTTGGCCAGTGATTAATAAAACATTTCACCTTCCCAGTGCTTCTTCTGCCCTCACCCAGGGGCTGTTTTGACAGTAGTGCAGTATGGCATACAGAGTTAAGGTTGATCTTCTTGGCTAAAAACCTGCTCTGTATTTAAAAAGAGATGTGGGGGTGGGCAGTGGAGATGGGGAGGAAAAGGTCTTGGTAATGCAAAGGTTTTAGTCTGGAGAACAAAGAAAAGTTCAGTTATTTCATTTATTGAAAAAAATCATAATCCCTGTGTGCTTCGGTTCGATCGGAACCAAATTCTATTTCAAATTCTGGTGTCTGACTTGGGAGAAAAACCCCAACCCAAGAGCCTATAATAATAACTGTAATAGTAATTGTTGTTATTTTTAATTTTGGTATGAAAGTCCCTGGATTTAGGGGAGGGCAGCTGTTTCCATCAGCTTAGGAAAACTATTCACATGGTCAAAGTTAAGCATGCAGCTAAATCATTTGAGGAACAAGACTTTCTGCAGGCAGATAAGAGCCTAATAACACGATGATGAGAGCCCAGCCTTCCACTGATAGCAGAAACTAATATTTGTGATGCAACAGTCTTGCATTATTCAGTAGTTAAAGATAATTCTAAGAAACAGAACAGCTTGAGAATTAGCAAAACTAGCAATAAAATATTCTTAGCTGACTCCGGGGGGAAGTAAATTGCCATGTACAGGATTTGCATTCATCTTAATGTTTATTAAAAATGAGACAGCGCTGCTTTCCACGTGCTTGGCCGGAACAGCTCCATGGATGGCTGGAATTGTGCGTCCTCCCAGCCCCACTGAGCCCCAGGACCTGCTGAGGCCTCACTAACTCATGGCACGTGTGGGTTGGTGTTGGGGTGAGAGTGATGGAGACCCAACTGTCCACCTGGACGAGTCCCCAGGGCGCCGTGAGTGATGGCTGCCAGCGTTAATTGCTAATTGCTGATTGTGTGCCCAGCATTTGCTGCTCAGCCCGGCACCGGGGTGTTTGTGCCCCCTCCCAGGGGTGAAACCTCCAGGGAAGAGCAGCTGAAGAAAAGCAGGAATGTTGGCCCTGAAGAAGAGCTGCTGCACACAGCAACGCTGACATGAGGGGATTGCACACTCACCTACAGCAGCATCTCCAGCCGTGACTTTGCTCCTGCACTTGCAGAGAAAGTGGAGAAATACAACTGGGAGAAGCAAGCTCAGGCTTCCTTGGCAGGCCATCAGCTGGCCCAGGGTGCTCAGGCATTCCTTAGACCTTTTTGGACCATTCCTGTTCCCTGGCAGTCAAAGGGCAGGGGGCAGGTGGAGGGGCTGGATGCCCTGATGTAGCAGTCAGGGGTGAGCGATGTGTTAGCAGCAAGTAAAGACCCCTGAATGTGTTGGAACTGCGGTGAAGCACAAAGATCTGGTGCTGCAGGAGTGAAATCCCCACCCAACTATTCACACCAACAGTTCAGTGCAGCAGAAATGGGTTCCTTTGGGATGTGCAAGGAACCTGCACCACCTCATCCATAATCCAAACAACAACATGGGCCAGAGGGGCCTTTAATGAATGAATGCAACTTCCTCCAGGAGCACCCAGGATCTCCAAAAACCCCACTGATGTCTGTGTACCTGGACCCACACCTGCTGCCAGACCACCCCTTGCTGGCTTATTGTGAGTATAAGAGCCATGAGCAGTGGCTGAGCTGGGGTGGGCATGTGGGGAAGGAAAATGAAATAAAAAAATAAAAATAAAAATAATATTAATAATAAAAAAGCAAGTGAGACTATTCAAAAGGGGGACTTTACTTTATTACACTGGAGCCAGGCGTCAGTGCGCCAGTTCAGCTTTGATACACAATAAATCAGCAAACCTGTCACTCAGTTTGGAAACCAAGATTGCAGTGGCACTAAAAACACATTGAAAACATTTACTTTCTTCCCTTTTTTTTTTTCCTCTTTTGTTTTTGGTACAAAAATGGTACAAACAACAATACAAAATATTTGTGCTGTTGACGGTTACAAAAAAAGGTTTTTGAACTGGGTTAACAGACGCAAACTTTTGCTTTTGCGCTTCAGCGTGAATACAGCAGAACAGCAGAAGTCTTCCTTGAGAACAACCACAGTCATGCGGGCTGCTACACAGCTTCTCCATCGGAAAGGAAACATGCAAAATCATCATTAAAATTAAAAAAAAAGAAAAAAAAAAAAGAAAGAGAAAGTGCTCCAATTATACATCTATATGTTGTTGTTGTTTTTTCCCCTATTAGATTTGTAGCTTCAAGCACTAACTACATTATGTACACTGTGTGTGAACAGTTGTATGTGGGGTTGGTGTGGACTGGAAAGAACTTTTATTTTCCCATGAAACCGAGTTAATTTGCGTGGGAGACACCTACGTTGTCTGGCTGCTGTTTTATACACTTGCATTCATCGTGACACAGCATTTCCCTCCCTCCCCCAATATTTTTTTTCACACTTACAATGAAGAGCTCCGAAAGACATCACAAATAAACGTTCCGTATTTTACCTTTAATTAATGTTTTTCTTTTTTTAGATTAAAGAAAGTTGCAATCTTGGCATATTGTGTGGTACAGACGCTGCACTGACCATTACCATTCTTCAATGCCCGAGCGTCCGCCCTACGTGAAGCAGTTACAGGTGATGCAGCCACCTCTGAAATCCCACTTCCGAAGGCTGGATTTGTACCTGACTATCCCTAAAAACCCATGGGGAGCAAACTCCCCATCACCATCGTACAACTGCCAACGGCATCGCCTGGTCCAACAAAAAAGGGAAAAAAGTGGGGAAAAAAAAGCAAAACCAGAAGCGAAACCATGACCAGAACGTGGGACACCTAGAACAGACTTGCCTATTTACTGTCATTAATTACCTGCCGAATCTCCTGCGGAGCATTTCTGTGACTGATGCTGCTCCCAGTTTTAGGCTACCCAATAAACAGACCGCCAGGGCTGTGGGTCATGTTCTGCCAGGGGTGGCTGTGGGTACAGCAGTGACATTGGACCTGCACGGTCCCTGGCTTGGGGATGTGCCACCCTCATCCTTAGGAGGTAGCAAGGCCACCGGACGTGTCCGGCCCCAGTGCCCTGGGAACTCACTGTCCCCATCCCTTAGACAGCAGGGAGAGCTGTGGTGGTGTCCCCTGGCAGTGCTGTAGGGTAACAGGGTGGGACACCGGTGTTTTAGGGACGGGATCCCCTCCACCTGCCCGAAAGCAAGTCCTGCCCCACTGCCTTGTAGTGTACAAAGAGTGGGGATCACTTCTTCAATTAGTTTTATGTTTTAGTTTAGATTAGTCAGGGAACAGGGAGTCTGGTCTCAATGCATTAAATCCCTCCCGTGGCCTCTCAGAATAAACAGCAACTGCAGGCTCAGCCAAAGGGTTCTTTGCTCACCGCAGCTCCTTTTGAGTCACCATCACCTCCAGCTGCAGCTGGTTGTCACCGTGTCACATCCACGAGGATCAGAGGGGGACAGAGTGATGGCAAAGTCACCTTGTCAATGGGACCCCTTAGATTAATGTAAATTTTCTTAGCTGCGTTACAAACTGTCAGTAACATTAGCAAGCAGAAAGGTTTGTAAAGAGTGATCTGTTTTCATTGCTGGATGCGCCCCTTGCTTACCTTCCACTGGTCCCACTGCGAGAAAAGGGGCCTGATGCTGCTGCTGCTTGTGGGGCTGTAAAACTCAGGGGGTCAGGATGCAGGGAGGAGAAAGGGGAAGAGGAAAAGAAGGAACAGGAGGGAGAGGTCCTGCAGAGGGAGATCGAGCAGAATGGGGTCAAAACACAATAATCTGGTTGGTTTGATTTATAGGCTTGTGGGACTGGAACAGCTGGATTGCAAATGCTGCAGAAAAAATATCCTCCGATTTTAAAAAAAGTCGCCAATGGAAACAGGTTGGTTTATTTTTAATTACTCAAACAGTTGTGTTTGACTTAGGTTGCATAAATGTTCTTAAAAACCTGAAATGTTTAGACAAGCTGAAGTCACACAATATCCCCTTCATGGCTAAGTGGCTCCTTTCACTGCTGGGGACAACGCGTGCTGCCGATGGCCCGGAGCTGCTGTCCCACACCACTGCCAGCCCCTTCCCTACCTGAAATCCCTGATCCCAGCCAAAGCCACAGAGGATGTCAAGCACCAAGTGCTCTGGAGCAGGGATTGAGCTGTTGCTCCCAGGTAAGTGGTGCCAGGCAGATGGCAGGGCACAGCTCACAGCAGAGACCTGGCACTGCGGGATCCGCACGAGCATTCCAGGAGCCGCACGGAGCCGGGAGGCAGTGGCACCAACCCAAAGGATGGAGAACCATCGGCATCACCCAGCCCTGGAGCTGAATCCTCCTCCTGTGTCGGTGACGAGGTTACGGCGACGGACACCAGCAGCAAGGAACACCAAGTGCATTTTTATTATTCACTACGCCTGTGCCCGGGCAGCTTCTGCGGAGGTGCGAAGCCCTGGTGGTGAAATAATCCAGCCCGTGGCTTTTCCAAAAGAAAAGGGGAAGAATCAAGAGTGCCATGGGTAAGGAACAGAGGCTGAGGGGCCATGCAGCCTCTGTGCCAGGCAGCTGGGGACAGGGGCTGTGAGGTTTGCAAAGAGTGGTCAAGAGGAAGGGGACGGCACACGGCAGGAGCAAACCAAGACTTTCATAGCGGTCACACAAGGTGACCGAGTTCACAAGGATGGAATGGTAATTTGGAAAAGTGTCAGGTGCTGCCAGCCCATGCCTGTGGTGTGACATCCACACCTTGCTGCTGCCATCAGCGCCGTCCCTCTCCTCTGAGGTCCACACTTGCCTCCTGGTTTCCTCAAGAACCTTGGGTGAGAGTGAGTTTGCTCTCCGAGCCATGTAAGACAAACTGACCCATTGACTGACCGACTGACCGACCAAGACAAAAAGAAAGATCTCACCCTCGGTAGTTAATAACATCCTGGTAACGCTGAAGTCCCCTCGGGCAGACTTTTACCACATTCCACTTCATACAAGACACATTTCAAATGCTCATTAATTTACAGAAATTGCATTTTATAGAAAATATGATACAATGAAATATAAAATGCACTAGGAGCATTTCAAAAATCTATAGAGACGATCTTGCAGCCCAGTTTACCCTCTGAAAGGCGCCCACTCATCACCGCAAGCTCTCGTCCTCTCATTCTCGCTCTCATGTGCACGCTCTCGCTCCCCCCGCCTCCCCCCCTTTAACTCTTAGCATTCAACTTGAGAATTAATAGAGATATCAAAAAAAGTGTGATTATCCCCCGGATAATCACCTTCCAATACTGTGCACATTCTTGGATTTAAAGGAAAATATATCTAAGCACTTTTACAAGTTTTAGCGAACCCACTGCAAAATCGTCTGCAGAATATAAAACACAGGTAATCCAAGATTTCATAGCACATTAATTAAGTGGCTCATAATCCATTAAATGTGGTTTATATTACACATCCATGCAGTCTAAATCATTTTACAAACATTAGACATAAACCCACTAGTCCAAATCAGTAAAGGAAAAATGTAATAAAAAATGCTAATAACTATTTGTTATTGGTTAAACTGACCCTACATATAAACTAGGTAGTTTGCTACCATTTATAATACTGATGTTGAATTATGCCTGGATGCTGTGAAACCTCTTGCTTACTTGGCAATGCTTGAGCATATTAACCACAAGATACTTAACAGGCCCTCGTTGCACTTCTTCTCCAAAAAAACACATTTACTACAGATAGCAGCGCCTACCCATCGAATAGAAAGGACACACATTAGCTGAGTTACACGATGTTGTTGAGCTTTGGCTACTAATGCTCCAAGTCATTAATGTGGTGCTAGACTAACTCCATACTTACGGATGGGAAAAGTGTGGGTAACCTGTCCCTGTCCTTCGCACTGCCTTGGCAAACCCCGCCTCAGCCCAGGAGAGCAGCACCGGTGCTGGGCATCCTCAGGGATGCGGGACACCACCACCACCACCACCACCACCTCACCCCGCCGCTGTGTCCGTTGCTCACGAGGTTGTGGGAGCCAAAACACGGCGATAGCAGAAAAACAAACAGATGGGCCTTTGGTCATGTCACGATTTACTTTGTAGGGTTTAGGCAAGGGCTGTCGGAGATTTCTGTTGCAATAACCAAAGGCTTTATCAATGCTATAGTTCTATGCAGCTACATTGAGTGTGACCAGGGGCCAGCAGAGCCCGCTGGTCAGTATTTTGCATCTGATAACACTGAATTATATACAACATGATGACTAGTTCACCACCTGCTGAGGCTTAAAGATGGCTGTTAAGATNGTGCCTTTCACTCTCTTTAGTCATAAAGCAGGTAAACGAGCAATATCCCAGCTGACATTAAAAAACAAAAAAAACCCAAAAAGAAACCTGCAGCAGAGACAAGTGTTCATGCGAGACAGCTCAATATTCTAAGAAAAAAAAAAANAGGCAAAAAAGAAACAATCTCCACAGTTCCTTTTTGTTAACTCCTTCCCAGCTAGAACTGGCTTAGGGTCACAGGGAGTGCTGCCCAGGATGGTTGTATGTTTGTTTTCATCACTCCTGAGATTGAAGGGAATCTGACACATGCACCAAAAGGCACTTTCAAATATATATATATATATATATTTTAAAAACAGTGCTTCTGTTCTAAGAAATTCAAGTTAA
>VWZW01001528.1:160131-192644 GCA_013397115.1 Edolisoma coerulescens
AAAGGAAAAAAAAGAAAAAAAAGAAACCTCCTATATCACCACTAAAAATAACAATACAGTCAGCAGGGGATATTAATTAAAAAAGCTGCCACATCTGTACAGTTCTTGCTCCTGCATCGGCTCTTTTTGTTAACGTTGTCTGTGGGTTTGTTGTGGTTTTTTTTTCCTCTAAATTTTTTTTCTTCTTCGTTTTTTTTTTTTTTAAATTTTTTTTTTTTTTTTAATAAGATGAGGTCAGTTTAATCTTCCTCTCCTCCCCCGTACATGTCCGCCAGTTTCTTGAACCTGGGCCCCCAGTCGTTCAGGTAGTCGTAGTCCTGGTCCCCGGAGCTGGAGGAGTTGAGGGAGCTGACGGAGCCGGCGGTGGAGCCGCTGCCCTCGTAGTCAAAGACGAGCAGGGAATCGTAGGGGGGGGCTGTGGGGTCGTTGTCTGCCGCACGCAGGCCCTGGTGGGGGGGAACACATGGTGTTAATGCTCACCACGGGGTCTGAGGGGGTCTGGGCTGGGGAGGTGTTTGGGATCCCTGCAGCAAAGCTAAAAGAGAAAAATGAGGGTCCTGGGTCTGCCCGGATGTGGCTCTGGTTAGAGACCTTTCAGCTGCCCCCAGCAGAAAACCCAGTAACTCCCAGTGTCCCTGAAAAGGAGTTGTACTGAGTGGCAGGGGAGTTATTTCCATTGTTGATCCATTTCTGGAACTGGAAAGCTTTCTGTCCTGGACAGCATGTCCTTTCTAGGGTTGCCTGTTGAGATTTCCAGCTTAGCCAATGAAACAAAAAACAGCACCCTTCCCTTCCTCTCCCACCAATATTTCAATTCTGATGATTTTCATTCCTTAAGGAAAACAAAATAAAAAATAAATCACTCCCAGCAATATTCTGCAATTAGGGCAGGCGTGGGGTGTGGAATCCTGGGCAGAGGGCTGGGGAGCGTTGCCGCTCCTGTGCGGTGTGGGCAGCAGTGTAGGCAGGCCATGGAAATGGCCTCGGGATATGGAGAAAAAGAATTGCTTTGCTGCAGAGCCCAGCGTCAGGAAAAGCCTGGTGGAATAGCCCTGCAATAAAGCAAATGTTCCACATTCCCACCTTCAGAAGCCCTGGCCTCAGCATGGGGAGATGGAGCTGGTTTCAGCAGCAGGGGCGTGTGTAAGAAGAGCGAGTCTTCACAAGCAGGGATGTGTGTAAATGTGAGTGAAGGATGGGCAAAGGGACAAAGGAAGAAGGGATTTTAATGATAAAAATGAGAAAAGCACAGCAGGAAATGCATGTAATAATAGAATTAAATGGCTGTAACGTTTATTTTTCTGGCTTAGGAAATGGATAGCGTGCTTTGTCTCGGAGGAAATAATGCATTGATTGGTTTGTAACCACTCAATCACTCAAAACTAGAAATGAGATAAGAAATACCAAATGGATAGATATTTGTACAGGCAGATAAAGGAGCTGTAATCTAACATAAAATAAAGAAGCCCTCTCTGATCTGAGTCTCTCTGTGCTGCAAACTCTTTGAGGCTTTACACAAAACAGAGCTTATGAGGAAGGCACAGACCGCTGAAATAATTACAAGTCCAGGAGCCACAAATGGCTCATTCTGCCCGGGTGCAGAAAAGCATGGTGTTTGTGAACCCACAAGACAGAAATCTTGGGCTTTTTGCTGGTTCAATGCCCTCATTAAGCCAAGCCCTGTATCCTTTGCTCATGCCAATCCTTTCCCTGGCTGGCATCAGGCTTCTGGTGTGAGCAGTAACACCACTTGGTCGGTGCAGTCAGGGAAACCTGACTTTAGCTTGCTGCTCAAGCTTTGAAGATGTGACACAGGACCCCCCTACAGAACATACCTCATTAATAAAATCACCAATATCCCCTGGATGTGGGATTACTGGTCTTATAGGATACTGTGGTTCAGCACCAATAGGTCTTTCATCCACCCTTCTGACTCCGGGTGTCTTGTTCAGCACGTGATCCATGGTCTCTGGCTGCTGGAGCTGGCTTAAATCGTAATCCTGTGACAAATGGGAAGACACAGTGTGAAACCCAGAGCTCTTCATTCAGATCACCTACTCACTCAATGTGCAAACAAGTCGAGGGCTCTAATTCTGTTTCAGCTGAAGTTCGATGGCAAATCTTATCCCTGGCTATCTAGCACCTCAATCTAAATTACAGATGAACCTGACCTCTGAGTAGCTCATAAAACTGACCTCCTAAGAGTTTATCTTATAAATTAAATCAAGTATTTAAATATTTTCTGAATATTTCACACAGCCTCTAAATATGTGAGATAAAACCCTGGCTTTTGTGTGTGCAGAGGTGTATGCATAACTTTTTTGACAAAATACATAATATAATGTAGAAACACAGTGTTGGTAGACATATTATTGCAATTACGGTTTCTACAGAAGTAAAAACATTAAAATGTGTATTGCATTTATGCATGTAGGCCTTTCAAAGTAATTATGCTCTTTTTGCTTGTGAAAAATCCCAACAGAATAGGTTTCTATCACGAAACGAGGACCAGGTAATATTTCATTAAAAATGTATTCATGTAGGTAATGGTGTTTTGCTGCTCTTCCTTTGCTGTTATTTTTAACGAATCCTTCCTAAAATATTTAAGCCTACAGTGTAGTTGCCTGAAACCAGATACTTCAGCTACTTGGAATGCTTAGAACTGTACTTTGTTCTACCAGGAAAACTATCCTTGTGCTCAGATGGGGATGATTGAATCTCCAGGAGCAATATTTATAAATAACTTGACAGCAACAGGAAAAAAAGAAATGTTAATTGCAAGGATTTTTCTGTGGAATAAGAACTTTTCAAGATTTGGGTAAATCTCTCCTGCCTCAGAGTTTGCCATGGCAGCTCTCACCGGGCTCGGCCGCTCGCCCCGCGGGCCCTCCACGGCAGGATGTGCAGCAATGGTTCTGTGGGATGCCTAAGCACTGACCTGGAACCATGCAGTCCAATTCAACAAGCAAAAATAAAGCCATTATACAATGTACAGTCACACAACTTGCATGAACATCATATTTGAGACTGTCCTGGGCTCTTTACTTGTATTTGGTAGGAATAAAAAACCAGCGACTTCAACGTGAGTGACCAAACTTTGCTATTTTAGCCGAGGAATTGGACACGTAGCAGTGGAAAAACATATCCCAGGAGTGCAGGCCAGGGAAGTGTTCGTGCAACATCAGCATCGGTGTCTGTAGGAAGAACCACTGGAGGAAAGCTGACGTGTTCAGGCAGCCCGTGGCTCAGGGCTCTGTCACCCAGCAAAGCTTTGCCACCGCGCACTTTGTGGTGAAAGAGAAAATCCCCAAATCTCTTTAGACACTTCTCACAAACCATGTCCAGAAATTAAAAGAAATTAAAAGCACATTAGAGACGATTAAGTAAAGGCAGGGAAAGCCCACAGAAGCTCAAGGCTCAAGCAAGCCAAGGCAAGAGCCTGCAGCCACAGGGCTGGGCAGGGCAGTAGCTGCTGGCTGGTTTTACAAAGATTTCTGGTAAAATACACAATTTTAATGACTTAAATAACAGCAACACTGTTTGAACACGAGTGTCAATGGAGTGATTTATAGACCTTCCCCAAAGAGCTGCCTAAAGGGTAGAAAAATCCACATGGCACTGGCCTCCTGGCATGGTCCTGCTTGCACAGGAGGGTGTCCCAGTAATACCCTGAATCTCCTGGACCTGCTGGCTCTCATCACACCAGAGAAGCCAATAAAGGTACCTGGTCATAAATAAAGGAACACAACCCTTTGCATATCTTTTACTGTGGGTTCTGCCTTTCTAAGAGTACAGATTGCACAGCTGCTCCTTGGCCACAACTCACGAGCTCTTCTCACCTGATCTTCCTCTCCACCTCCCTCTTCGTCGTACTTGAGGATGTTGTCCCTGACGTCGTCCTCGGGGTCGATGAGGAGCTGCTTGGTGTGGCGCTCCTTCTCCCGGCGCTTCATCCACACCACGAAGAGCAGAACCATGGCTGCAATGGGGAGGAAGCTGGGTGAGCTGGGACCTCCTGCAGCACAAGGCCAGGCTGAGAGTGCCCTAACACCTCACCTGCCCCTACCCACTGCAGAGAACGTCACTGGCTGCTGGCAGGAGGAATAAAATGTTAACCTATTGCATGGTCTAATTTTTAAATGAGAGATTAGTGAGAGCTGTAAATACTGTGACAGAATCACACTACAAACATTTCTTTAAGATCCATCACCGATGCTGATTGAGCTGATATTTATCAGGAGTAAAACACATTATCAAAGGAGAAGAAACCAGAAAGTACGGAAACTGCGGCTTTCTGAAAATATTTGATCTAAATCCTGAGTTTTCAGGATTAGATTTCCACCTTTATTTTATTCAGGGGCATAAAGCAAAGATGGAGGGAAGAGAGCTGCAGAGAAGGAAACAGGTGCAGATACCAAACATTTGTGCACAAGGGGCTGTTCCAGCAGCATGGCACAGGTTCAGCCCATTCAGGTCACGAGCCCTGACTGTAACAGTCTCTGCTGTTCTCTGCAGTTGGCCAGGCAAGACCGATCTGGGGAGGCTGCACAACACTGGGTCCTGTAATCCAATTTGGCCTCCCTCATATTCTTCTCTGGTCCATGAGGGAGGCTCTTTAGACTTCTGAGATCAGATTAGCCAGGACATTAGCACATGCATTTGGCCATCAACTTGGAAAGCAAATCTCAGATCATCTGAAATCCTTTCAGAGAGCAGGGCTAGTTTTGCAGAACGAGGGAGAGCAAATCTGGTAGCACACAGCCAAGCTCCTCGGGCATCAGCATTTGCATGCCAGGCTTGGCTAATCTCTCTCAGCACAGTAATAGGGAGAGATGAGCAGTTCTTGAATCATGAGCAATTTTTCCCTCCTTAAACAACTTTACCCACGGGGAACACTGCCTCACTGTTCCACAACCTCACCCTTTGAAGGGACACCCTTGTCCCAGGGGCTGTGTGCTCCCTGTGCATTACTGCACATTACTGATCTGGGAACTCAAGTCTCCACTAACATAAGGCAGCCAGATCTCGTCTTCTTCAAGAACGTGTTAATATGTTTGTTTTCATTCTTGTACTCAGTAGCTGCAAATAATGCCATGAAGAGTGAAGTTCAGCCTGGGCAGCTGATGCAGCTACACCTCCCACTGCCTGCTCTCCCCTCCATTCTCCATGCAAGCCCCACACTGAGCTGCAATGGTGGCAATTTGCAGGAGAAGGGAGCAATGGATGGACAGTGCAGGTGGGAACAAGTGTCCCAGGTTCATTTCACCTGGGTCAACGCTCAACTGCGCCAAACCAACGCAGCCAAACTCAGGCAGGATGTGAGATCCCAAAGTTTGGGGTTTTTAGCTGAGACCAGATCCTGGGGACATGGATGGGCCGTCCAGCTTGCAGGAGGAGGTGGTGAGGAGGATCCAGATTCTTCCTCCCAGCACCAAAGTGTTTAGACCCAACGGGAATTCAGTGAAGTGAGCAAGGAGGACCGGACAGCTAATTACTGCCATTGTGTGCCAACTGGTGGCCATCCCTGCCTGCCAGCTAACAGAATTGTTTTCAGATAGTTCAGCATTTCTTTAATGCTTATCCCAGATCTATTCAAGAAAGAAAAAAAGAAAAGGAAAGAAAATGTAACTCTTATCTGCAATATAAAACCTCAGCTATTTAGTAGACTATTGAAGTCCTTTTCTCATTGTTCCTTTTCAAGTCTCTCACAACAAGATACCTGACTGGTCCACAAAGACAATATTATAATGGTTACTGGGATTTATCTTTTTATTTCCTTTTTTTTTTTTTAATGATACTTTTTCATGTGCTTGTGGAAAAAACTCTGCCATTAATGCCTTTACAGCTACCTTGGAAAAAAAAGAAGACCTTCAAAGTGTCAATGGTGGATGTAGTGCACTCTCCTTCCTTTTATTCACTCTGCAGAATGGGAAGTGCTATTACTGCTGTTAGAACCATTTTCACTCTGCATGTAGTTTTCCTTGAAATCTATTGTCTTCACCCTTCACGATTTTTTACTGCATTGCTCTTCTAAATGTGTTATTTGTGCAGCTAATGTGTCAGGTAGCAAGAAGAAGAAAAAAACCCCTCTGAGCAAAGGTAAAGGTGTAAACTTCCTTCATAGGAGCAATCTTGGATCTGTCCCCTTGCTTCTTCTTCCTTTTAAAGTCATGCAACTTTGACCTACTGACTCTAAAATGGACAAATAGCACAAGAAAATTCCCCATCTGCGTTTTTATAGGCTATTGTTTAGAGGTCATGATATGAAACAGATAGAAAGGAGGCAAAACACTGGAAAGATGTAACTATAAAACTGCTCATTGCAAATTACATTTTTCATCACTGATACAGTGCTTTGTAGCTCTCCAAGATAAAAAAAAAGTCAATTAGAATTACAATGAATGTAAAAATAAGCTTTTGTAATAAAACCCGTAATTTAAAATGGGATAATGTATCTGAAAATGGAAAGAGGAATCTCTTAAATCAAATGTCCTTCAGCTGAAGTTAATTTCAGTCAATAGGATTTTCAACCGTTTTAAATTGTATTTTAGCACTGGATTTATACAAGAGCAGCAAAAGGAAGACCTGTGTTTAATCACCTCTGTGGCTCCAGTGCAAACTTTGAGCCCAGGGGCAGCAGCAAACCTGCACAGCAAAAGGAGGTGGGGCTGATGAACACCTTCATCTTCATCGGGGCGTGCGACCGCAGTGCCCCAAACAACCACCCTGGGAGCAGCCAAAACTGGGGATGAAGGGCAGGAACTGGGCATCGTGGCTGGGCACAGGGATGCCCCATCAGCTTGGCTGGGCTGGGAGAGGAGCAGGGTCAGCACAAACACCCAGTTCCTTGCTCGCTCTCCATCATGATCCAGCAGATCAATCACACACCAGTACATTCCCACCGCTGGCCCAGGATGTGGATGTCTGTCCAGGGATGGCCCATTCTCCTAATGTACCATGTCATGTCCCCATCAGCTGACATTTGGAGCATACGTCGCTCTGTCTGCTCTCTGTTTAAACGCATTGGGGGTAAATATTAAATGTGATTTAGCACCATAACTCCCATTAGCCTTAATGAGAATCCCATGGATTCATCCTGTGTTTCTTGATGAATATTTACCTCATTGTTCATTTCAACGCTTGTTTTCATCTATTCCTACTGTGCCAACTCCTGCTTGAAGTTATAATGATATAATTTTTATTTTGAAGTGTGCGCACACATGGTTATTGGTAATGCTCATGGAAGCTTGGGACTGACAGCATTCCTGGGCAAAAGGGATAGTTCTGCCTTGAGTAAAGGGATGGTCAGTCCTTCCCTGTAATGTATCCCCAGTCCTCCATCGTTCCTGACAAACTGGGGCTCCTTCCTCTAAAAACTCTCATAATCCCCCATGATCCTCCAGTCTGAGGTCATTTTAAAAGCAATGGGAATAACTACAAACCTTCTTTTCCTTGGAACAACCAGAAAAACACAGTTATGCACTGGCTCTACAAGGGACTTGCCAGACTCTCATAACCATGTCTGGTACTGGGAACCAGTATATCCACAACCAGCCAGGGACATGAGAGCTATGGGAAACTCTGACACAGGGATTTGGAAGAGGCCTGCGACCTTTTCCTGCAAAATGTAGAGGATCCTATCACACTCACTACTTCCAAGTTGTTGTCAGGTGTAATAATGTTTGCAAAGCTACTGGAAATCTTAGAAAGACAGGTCTGATGCAGGCAGAGCTCATTTTGCGGATGCTGCAGTGAAGGAGGTTTGAATGCAGATGTGTGAACCACCCCCACAGCCCAAGCTCAGGGATCTGCCCTCTGCATGGAGTGTAAAAAATGCCATCTACAGAAACAGGACAAGAGGGAACAGGGAAACATGAAGGAGGACAGATTTAGAGCAGATATTGGGAAGAAATTCTTTACTGTGAGGGTGTGGCACAGGTTGTCCAGAGAAGCTGTGGCTGCCCCATCCCTGGAAGTGTCCTAGGCCAGGTTGCACAAGCCTTGGAGCAATCTGGGATAGTGGAAAGCGTCCCTGCCCATGGCAGGAGGGCTGGAACAAGATGAGCTTTAAGGTCCCTTCCAAACCAAACCATTCTGCGATTTCAGGCCAGGCCCTGTGGTACTCACTCAGTAAGATAATGATGCAGATCAGGATGGCAATGATGGCCCCCGTGCCCAGCCCCGCAGCAGCCACGGCCCCGATGGTGGTGCAGTCGCCGTTCTCGTCACACGGGCACACCTTCACCTTGATGACAGAGGTGTTGTACAGGGGGGGGTTTCCTGAGTCCGTCACGATGATGGGAACGTCGTACACTCCTGCTTCCAGGTACATGATCCGCAAACTGAGCTGGGCATAGTCCCCTGGACACCAAGACAGACAGACAGACAGATGACAGACACTGGTAGAGCCTTGCAGCCACACTTGTGCAGGCTCCTCTGCTAGACCCCACTCCTGAGCCCTGCAGAAGTGGTTAGCAACAACACACCTGGGCAGGACAGCTTCACACCTCTGCTCCAACAGTCTGGCTGACAACCAGCCTCTGCTTTCCAAAACACTGTGTGTGTTCACTGCTGCACTAACCTACCTGGATGCCATTTGCAAATCCAGTTGCATGTGTTCAAAACTGCATCAAACACAAATAGGAACACATGGATAATGCTTCCTGAGGCTGGGCTGCCCCTGGCCACTGTGTGGGTTCTACACTCACCCACCCTCCCACCTCAGGATTGTGGGAACCCACTGATGACAGGCACAGCCAGGTAATCCCATTGCAATTGAGCCCTGAGCTGTGAGGGCACAAGCTGCTGCCCCTGGTCTGGCACCCTCTGCCAGACCTCAGCGAGAGGGACCAGCTTTAAAGCCAAAACCAGCCCACAACTCCACGGTATTTTCCATCCTCTGCTGAAACTACCAATAAGCAGAGCAATTAGGGCCATTTGTGGTTGCACGCTGCAATATAAAAATCCTTCACATACTGGTAATCTTCACACTTACCTAGCCCTCCTGGTTCCATGGTAAATTAAAAGGCTGCCTTTATGCAATTATGGTCAGAGAAATGAACATTGATCCTGATTGTGGCTTATGACAATTACACTGGAGGAACATAAGGAAGACTGATAATAGCTTTTTTCCCCTTGGCCATTATGGATGATTTATACTCTGTTCACTACTGATAACTGTTCATAATTACGAACTGCATTAAAAAACGCCAAGTGCCAAGGCTCTCAGAGTTATGCTGCAGGTCTGATACAAATCATTTCTGATTAACTATCTTGTCTATAATGTCGGCCGTAATGTGCTTTAAAAAATAAAAATCAGATAAAAAAAGTGGGAAAGTTTCGAAGTTGGAAGCCGCACGTGGGTTCATTAGTGAACCAGAGCCCAAATGTGCTCAGGATTGCCTGCCCCATTTACCATTGAGCCGTGTGATGGTCCAGTTCTTCCTCACCGCAGATGGCACACTTGGCAGCTCGAAGACGAAGGGCCCCACGTTTGGATCGATGTCAGCGTCCGCGGCCGTGATGTTGATGACATTCAGGTTTGGCTTCTCGCAGATCTGCGCCTCCTTTGGCAGCAGCTCCGGAGCGTTGTCGTTGATGTCGATTAGGTAGATCTGCAGCGTGCCGGTGCCGCTGGCGGGGGGAATTCCTGCGCGGGGGACACGGACCTGTGACCACCACCCGGGATTGGCAACACCACGGACCAGCCCCCTCTCCAGTTCCAATAAACCAGGATTTTCACCTTCCCTCCCTGGACCTCATTAGGGACACACTGCACTTTCACGGTCCCTTGCTTTACGTGGTATTATTAAAACTTCCCCAAGCCTCCTAATGTTGCTGTTTTTCGCTGCTGCGGAACAGGAGGTTGAGTTCTGCAGATCTGTAGCCTGCAGCAATGCCCCTAGTCAAACTAAAACTACAAGCTGGTGATGCCAAGCTGCTCCTGCAAATCTTGGTAATGGCTGTTTTGAAGAAGAAAAGCCATTAGAAAGAGAGCTGACGAGGAAGAAGAGGGCTTGGAGGGGAGAAAAACCTACATAGTGTGATCCATTGGTCAGCATTTACTGTAGCACTTGCTGGCCAGTTTCCAGCTTTGCAGACCATTACTCTGCTTCAAAGAAAGCCCAGCTCTCCAGCACGTCCCACATCCAGCCCCTTTAGTGGTGAGAGGTCCTGCTCGAAGCCCACGATATGAGCCATCACCAGACACACTGGGTGATGCCACTAACCCCCAGCAGCAGTGTGATGTCCCAGTACGCAGCTCCCCATCCTCTCCACATCTGTCCCAACCAGCAGGGATGCCACAGCACAGCAGTCCTGGTCCTCCAGCCCCTTCCTGAGGGAGAGCCACATTTGTCTGACTAATGACCACTTACACAAACTACTATCTGCCCTGGCAGGAGAGAACAGAAAGGGTGCAGTGTTTTTCATTTCTCTCCCCACACATTTATCTGGCAGCTCTGTGTTGGCCTGCCCTCTGCCTGCCTCCCTCCTCTGGCAGCATGGCTTCAGCAATTCTTTTTAAAGTTTGTATTTGCAGTCCTGGCCCTTCCTCCCAGTGCCAGATACAAAGCTACACAAACCAAACCACTTCCCCACCAGGCTTCTGCTTCCACAGACTTTCGTCCCTACATTCCTTTCTCCATTTCTCAAGGGAGCCTCAAAAATTCTGAAGGAGCCCTGGAAATCCTTTTTTCATGGTTCCCACGTAAGTTCTTCAATCACAGACTCTCATGCTTTCATCTTGTAAGTATGGGGTAGGTCTCCCTCTAAAACAATGTCTTTTGATCAGCCTTGAAAGCTTCTGGAGAGGCAGACAGCCCACCAGGATACTGGGGCTGAACATGAAAACTGACTTTTGTGACCAAGCAAAGTGATTTTACTGCATTCACATTACCCAGAACATCTTCTGGGATAAAAGCAAGGCTCCCACTGTAACCTCTGAGACAGCCTGAACACAAACCCTCAGTCCTGAGAGACACTGACGGGCACGTGGCTGAAATAACCTGCAATTGCTGCACATACGAATGCACTTTTGTTGGGCCATTGAGTATTGCTGGGCTCCGAGTCCTGGTATTTTTGTTTCTTTGTGCTCCTGAGTGCAGTTCTGGGGCACTTTCAGGAGAAATGAACAGTAAACAATTCTTTAAATGGTGAAGTATCACAAACTATGGAACATTTCACATTATTTCAGCTGTCTAATATGGAGAGAGCAAGGACATAGAGCAGGTATTGATGTACAATGAAGGATCCTTGGACTTTATCCTCAGGAGATGAGGACTAAAACAGCATCACTGACTCCAGTGGAGAAGCTGGTCTGATCCCTGAAATTAATATTGAAATACTAATGACAAAAGGAAGAGGAATATACAGCCTCTACACCTACATCTAACTGTTGCATTCTCTATCACTGCCTTTTTCACAGGGCCAGTGTCTGCATTCCCACAGCAAGGTATAAGCCAAGGTTTCATGCTCAGCTCTCTGTTCCATGAAACCTGTTGGAACATGATACATTTAAGCTCTCAGCTTCCATGAGGGATTGGCTGAAATTGGCTGAGGGGTTCAAACACTGCCAGGCTCCACTCTTCTGTAGACACAGTGTGATCCAAGGGACTCCCCCCTTGGAAACCAGGTTAAAACCATGCTGTTGATTAGGATTCCCCTTTTGCCCTCCTCACATTGCAGCCAAGACTCTTCTCAAAGACAGTATCTCTGCACTGTAGCCCAGGGAGAGAGAGAGCATGTCCAAGGAGTATTTGGCTAAACTTCTGCTTTATCATGTACTGAGAACAGCAAAAAGGACTTCAAGGAAAGAAGATGCTGCTGCTTCTTCAAAAAAGAGAGAAAAATCCCCACCAAAACCCTTGACCCAAAGCTTTTCTTTGATGAGTACATGATGCTGGAGAACTTGGAACTTGGGAGAAATGTGGTAAGAGTCTATTAGCCTAGATGAAACTTTAGCTGTTATCCTAAGCACTCCAGACAGAATTTTAAATAAGGTGTTGCTTGATGTGCATTTTAATGGCTGCAATATACCAGTGATAGATTAATTTTTCAGAATAAAGAGATTTATCTAGGCCCTCACTTTCTGAGCTGCTGAATGATGGATGTGGAGGTGCTGATGCACTGCAGCACCAGCACCACAGCCAAGGAAAGGGGTTAACTCCACACCACATTGCACCAAGTGCCTGGGATTTGCAAGGTCAGATGGTGAGGATTAGGTTGATGGGTTCAAGCTCTACCACTTCATCTATGAACAGCCTTGGCCAACTCATTTGACCTGTTTTGCCCTGTGGCTTTTGCAGATGAACACCACTAGACCCCAATGAGAATATTTTGAATTTCCCTGTCCTGGCTACCTTCATGGAGGGGAAGCTTAGGATGGGGCTATGGGATGAGTCCTACCATTCATGGCACAAGGAAGGGTAAAATGCGCTTCTGGGTACAGCTCCTCAGAACTGAAACTCTTCCATGAGTTTCCCTCACCCCTGTGACCTGGGATGCAATGACTGACGTGATGCATGGAGCCCCAGAGGGAGGAAGTTTTCATGAGCCCTGCAAGCACCACCGAATCTGCTCATAATGGCCATGGCACCTCCAGCCTGAGGGATCACACAAACCCTGCCCTGAAAGCACCTGCAGAGTATGAGCAATGTATTTAGGTGCTCACAGCCAAGCTCAGACTTGATTGTGCTACTGAAGCAGGGCTCTGGTTTGAGTGCCCAGCACCCTGCAGCGGGAAGGGAGGGTGGGTGAGAGGAAGGAAGGCCTTCTCCTTGCCCTGGGAAACTCCTGAGCCTTTTCCAGCTGCAGGAACTGAGGAATGAAATACCAGCATGGCCAAATTTGGGTGTGGTTAGCAAAATTCATCAACTCCTCCTAATGAGGATTTGGAAGAGAAATGCAGGGCAGCAGCACTGGGCCGCTTGCCCTTGAGCGAGGCCAGTGCAGAAGTTCTCAGTGCTGACTGGACCAAAAGCACTGGGTGGTCCTTAATGAGGAGAGAAGAGCAAACAGGACTTCTCCAAGAGACCTGAGTGCCCTCAGTGGCCTTGGTAATAAGCACAGCAGCACCCAGATGATCAGATGATGGCTGCACATCTCAGGAAGGCAGTGGCCAGAAAGCGCCCAGCTCCAGTGACAGACACACGTTTATGAAAGCCACCACAGTTCAACAGAAGGGCTTATTTTTAATACCCTCCTGCCATCCCACAAAATTATTTCTGGTTTCCTGATGGAAGGCTTCCTGAACGCTCTGATCAGTGCCTTTGGGAAGATTACCAGGACTGGTGTGCTCGGCACCCCTTGGAGAGCACATCCCTTTGACACTTTTTAAAGTTCAGGCTACACCGCTACACTGAACTCCCCAAATCAATTTTCCATTTGTCCTCCCTTTCCCTTAATAACGCTCTCCCTATACTGTGCACATTTAATTTACTCCAGCAATTTCCCGTCCCACTTTCACATTTTTGACCATAAAAACCTGGGAAAAAGATAACTTATACTGACAACTCTGTCAGGGCATCATTTCTCTTAATGCATCACATTAGAGTCTTATTGAAGCATGAACAATGTGAAGCCTGGGCTCACCGTTGTCAGCCGCCAAGAATGTGGCCTCGTAGACATTATTCTTAATGTAGTCTGACTCTCGATCAAGGACAGCAGCAGTAGTGATCTGACCATTTGTGGCATTAATGTTCAGCCAGTTTGCAGGATCTGACAGCTTAGAGTATCTACAGAGAAAGGAAATAAATACATGGCAGTCTTTTCACTGACATATCCTTAATATTGCTTGAAATACGTTTTTTTTTTTGGACTCCTGACCCGTGATTCAAAGGACCTTTGGATAACTGGTTTTGTTGACAAACACAATGCTAATTGAGTATCCGGTTTTTGACCTTTACAATTATTCAATTTTTCAATTTCTTTAGTTTTAAAGGTTTTTCTTTCCACTAAGTGGCACTTACATGCCTGTTTCCTGCTGCTAGGAGAGGACATTTCCTGAGGTCTCTGCAGTTGAGAAGAAATGGGGTCTGCAATGATCACTGCATTCGTATGCCTGAATTAGAGGATGGATTCCTGCTCTCTCTTGCTCCTGACTTTGCCCTTCTGAAAACAGGTTTTTAAAGCCAAGGTTATCCCTGTTTTCTGCCCACCACTAATAAACAACAGTTTGGGAATACCACACCATCAGAGTCACCTCCCAAATACTCGGTCAGCTCACAGTTGTTGTCTATTCATGTCCCATGCAACCAGCTGAGAACATGGTTTGTTTTGGGCAAACTTTAGCTGCGTTCTCCAGATCAGTGTGTTCAGTTCATCTTTCTCACTTGCTTGTTTCCTTGCTTTTATTTAATTCATTGCTTTTGATTTCTACCTCTCAGTTTTGTACTGTTTGAACTGAGATGGACCATAACAATCCAACTGGAAGCTAATAAATGGCCAGACTATAAATTACTGAAATAAGCAAACAGAAGCTGAGCTTATTTCATGGGTAACTCAGACCTGCTGATAGTTTTATATAATTTGTCATTAGATACGCAGGTGAGAGCACTACTGGCTCCTGGTGAATATCCCTTTCCAGAACTGGGCTGTTTGAAGCAGAGACTCAAAGGGAAACTTGAGCTGCATCAATCCATGTGAAGAGGAAAGCAACACACAGCTGCACAAACCCCTGCCAAAGGAACGAATTACATTTCATGGAGCTAGACTCTTTGGGATGTTTTCATTTCAATATCACTGCTGTGAGGCTCCTGGCCTTTCTCTGTTAAATGACCAGGGATCCAGTTTCAAAGCTGGCTTTGTGAATGTGTCTGTGGCTAATGAGGATAACTTGAGGTGTGACACTGGCCATGCCAAGCTGTGCATTACTGGAGATGCTCCTGCTTCCTCATCTTCTACTTGTAAAAACTGTTTCATCAAAGACTATTTAGAGACTGAAAATTGTATGCAAGGCTCTAGCAGCTGGATCAGCTCTGCAAAGTGCTTACCATGGACCTGTAGGCTTAGCCTTTTGGGTGTCTTTTTTCCTAACTCACCAATGCCAACTGTGAAGTAAAAAATAAAACATTTTTTTTACGTCTCACAAAGACAGGACCCCAAAAACACCCCACTGCTTCTTGCAACACCTGGGCATCGGCTGTCCTGGTGCAAAGGGAGAGAGATTGTACTGGGTTTGGAAATGAAGTGCTGGTGGATGCACACAATGTGTGTCCTGGAAGCTCTAGAAAGGAACAACTCAAGTAACTGGCTGCTCATACTCACAGGAAGCCTTACACGACCCTGCACCCACCCTGTGCAATGACAGGAACAGCAGGAGCTCCTTTGGATTACAGATCACCCCCCTCCAGGTTAGAGGGAGTACTCAATCAGAAATGAGTTGTTCTCTCCTCTGAAAACCAGCCTTGGTACAGACACCAGGGAAATAAAGACCCTTCAAAGGCCAATATTTCAAAAAGAACGCAAGAAAAATGGGCTTGTTAGTTAGGATGGTCTCTTTCCTCCAAAGTCACAATACCTGTCTGAAGACAACAAGATGAGGCAGTGAATAAACTATCATTTTCTAGACCAGACAGCTCTGTGCCAGGTGAAATATTTCAAACTCTTCCTGACACGAAATGTCACAACTGATGCAAGTTTAAGTGGTCTCAGCCGTGGTCACGTCGTATGCTCAAGTTTTGCCAAAAATACTGCAGCCCTTACAGACTGTGAGTAAAAAAGAAACCAATTTCTGTAGATGTAGAAGTATCCAAGAGCAGGAAATGCATTTCCTGTCTGCACAGACAGAGCTGAAGTAGTTGTGAAAGTGTCACAAGGACTCTCATTTTCACCTACACTTTTCTGCCAATTATTTCCTTGTGGGAAGGTGTGTGAGCTGGGGTCCCAGACTGTGGATTCAGTCCCCAGCCTGCCCAAGTGGGACAAAACAGAGTGAGTGACACCCTCCTGGTCACAGCATGAATTAAAAGTGATCTTAAGCTGCTTGGATCAAAATCTCACTTTTAGAAGGTTAAAATTTTGCCAGCTGAATCCCATTCACAGGGAAAGCAGCTAAGGAGGAGGTTATGTTTGGCAGCTGCTCTGAAGAGAAAGGGAAGGTTGGAACAAATTGCACCTGCTGGGAGCAGGCAAGGGGAGCATCAGTGAGATACAGACCAAGCGTCAATGGCCTGTGCATGGGTGTTTGACTGCTCAGGCAATACTGAACTATATGACACTTTAAAAGCCTGCCCAGCAGCTGTTTGTAACCCCCCCAGCCTTGCTCTGAACTAGCTGACAGCTCCTCTTGCACTGTGCTTTTAAGCCAGGTTGAACCTAAATCCTCTACAAGCAACACAAGGCATGATTAAAAATCCCAGCCATTCCCTTTGACAAACCAGGCCTAGCCCTTTCTGTGCCTCAGTTTCCCCCCATAAAACAGGAATAATAAAGGCGCCTTTTTCTAAACCTCTGTGTTTACAAAGTGCATGAACCACACAGGCCAGAGCACCCTGGGCGAGGCAGCCCTGACCTCTGCAACAATGCAGAAACCTGCTTCATTTGAAGGTGTGATCTGCCCCACTGCAAGCCAGTACCACAGGATCCAGCTCTGCTCTCCTTGACCCAGCTGCCCAGATCCTGGCTTACCTGGAACAGGGGGATTGAGTTTACAGGCGTGCAGGACACTGTGCAAGCACTCGACTGCAGGTGCCACTCCCCGCCAAGCATTTCATTCATATCCCACCAGTCAGTCTGGAAATTAGCTTTCAGCTGCTTGGCTCCCCAGACTCGTGCAGCTGAGCCCCCCAGCTGTAGGGGAGCCCCTTGGCTGCCTGGTGTCCCACCTTACTGCCTGCTGCATGAAGCGATCGGGATCCACCGCCGAAAACGTTGTCAGGACCGTCCCCGTTGGCACCCCTTCCTCCAGCCTGATTAACTTGTGGTTCGTTGGGAAATACGGGGCTTCGTTGACATCTGTGACTGAAATGGTGACTCCTGCTGTCGACTGGAAGGACATCTGGATGCCACTGGCCAGGGGAGCTTGGTTTGACACCATCACTGTCAGCATGAAAGCTCTGTTCATCTCGTAATCGACTGCCTAAAACAAACAAACAAGCAAGTATAGAGCCAAGCAGAGAATAAATTCCACCTTCTGGCTGGAAGCTGCAAGATTAGAAGGCAGACGGATATCAAAGTCATTGCCTCATCTTGTTTCCTCCTGAGCTCAGTTCTTTTGAAGGTGTAAACCCAGAGCAACTTCAATCCAGTGGAGGATTTGGCCTTCCAGTGTTTGGAGGGGCAAATAGTTAAAAAAAATTCCACAAAGGAAAAACTGCCAACAGCAGGGAGCATTTTCCCTGTGTTTCATTCCAGTGCTAAGTGGTTTCCAAAAGACAACCTGCCTTCGAGAGCTGAGCATCAAATGAACAAACCCACCCAGGGCTGCTCTAATGCAACAGGTGGAGCCTGTTAAGAGGGATGGGACGGGCACTTAGCAGTGCCATTAGCACTGAAAACTGCTGACTATGGAACCAGGACAGTCTCTACGGGCTCATGAGCCTGAAGGGCTCTTTATTTTCCCTCTTAAATGAGTTTATAAGCAAAGGTGGAGCTGCCAGGAACAATCCCTGGTCAGGTTAAGCTGGTGGCCCTTCCAGTGGGACCTCTCTTCCTCCTGCAAGGCACCTCGTGGTCTCTGGAGGTTGCCTACAGCTCTTACAGCTGGGTTTTGCTGCTGGGAGGCCACAGATCTCTTCTCAACACACATGAAGACAATGTGTCTCAGGAGCCAGACGGAGTGAAAAGCCTTTCCTGGCACGACTGACTGAGCCCAGTATAATAATAATTTCTAAACCATCCCACTAATTATTATGAGGGAAGTCGCTAATCATCTGCCAGGGAGGCTTGAGTTATGCAGGATCACACCTCTGCTTGTTAAAAACTGCTTTGCCGTGATTTATAAATTTAGAAGCGTATCCATCCTCCCTAATACCTTCTCCAGAGCTGAGTCTGCAAAGCTCTCACTCAGGGTGTAAAACACCAGAGCTACACCGGCTTGGGCAGGGATTTAAGCAGCCAGAGCTGGCTGCCATGTCCTGTTTAAAACCCAGTATTGTCAGGAGGGAAATCAAATCATAGGAGGCTACACGAGAGAAACAAATTTCAGGGGCAAAAGGTAAAACAGCAGAATCTCTACTCGACTGAAGTGCAAATGTTCCCGATGCTAAATGGCTTCCTGACAGGCAAGGCCAACATTTAATAAATAAAAGGAAGCATAAAGATTCCCAGTACACCCACCCGTGCTGACTCACGGACTTGTGCTGCATTCAAAACCGATGCATGGTAAAAGTTCCCATTTAAACACTATTCAAGGCCTTGAAACAATTTGACTAATGCATTTCCTCAATTTCTTTTCACAGCCCTCTAATTTATATTCCCCCAATTTTCGTTTTTTTTTTCTTTTATTAATGCTGGTCTGTTTGCTAACCTGCCTGCAGCCACTGTGCACCTCCCTCCCCACAGGGGCTCAGAGGGACCTGGGGGCTGAGCTGAGCAGCTCCATGGGGAATGATGTGGGAAACTCCCTGCTGCTGATGCTCAGGACACACTGACCACACACAACTCTGCTAGGATATGGCCTGATGCAAAGTAGTGGGGTTTTTTCCCCCCCAGAACATACAGCTGTTCTCTCAGCTTCTTCCTCTTTCTTCTGGCAGCAACAAAACTTGTGCAAGGAGCGGGGCTGGACCAGGATCAGCCACCCCAAAGGCTGTCCAGGAGGCACCAGTGTCCCCATACAGTGCCCACCACACTTCAGTCTGCAAGACAGAGCTGATCTGCTTCTACCTCTCCTGTGTCCACTGAGTTCTACTTCACACAGTTTTGTTGGAAAAAAAAAAAGGTAAAATCAAGAGCCTGTGCTGTCTCAGCAGTGTTTGGGCTATTGACCCCTGTGGGACAGCAGCCCCTTGCAGCCAGACACTGTCCAGCCCTAAGGCAGAACTTCTTTTACACCTTAATAAGAAATTTAAACCAGAACAGTTCTTATTTCTGCTCCCTAGAACTGGCTCCCTCTGAGGATAATGGTGCACAGAGCACTCTGTGGTGTTCCTCACACCACACTCAACCCTTCCACCTCCCTGCATCCCACTGAAAATGCTGTGTATTGGTCATTTCACGTGGTTTTAGGGACATGGTGGACTTGGCATTGCTAGGTTAACAGTTGGATTTGATGATCCCAGAAGTATTTTCCAACCAAAGTGATTCTTTGATACTATGACAGTGGGCTCCTGAAAAAGCCCACAGAGCCACTGCATTTGGGACAAGGACACGTGGGACTGTTGCCTACTTTTCACTTTCATGTCCAAGAAGCGCTCGACATGAAATTAAAAAGCAGCACTTTTGCAGATACTCCTTGCTGGATGTTTGGTGTCTGATCTGGCTGTGAAATATCCCCCTGGAGATGCTGCACATCCTCCTCCTTCACGAGCACCTCCAACCCGGGTGCAGCAGAGCGATGCCGACGGCTTGCCACGTGTCCTCCTTTTCTCGGGGTACTTTTAACTGAAGTGAACAAATCTGCCTGGTGTTACAGTTGAGGCAAATAATAACTGAAGCTTCAGCAGCATCTCCATTATAAATTCACGGCTCTGATCCATGCAGAGTTTATAATAACATTTTACTTAGCTGGCTGCCACTGGGCAGCCACTGCTGCTCTGGGAGACTGTCTTCAGACTCTGCGGTGTCTCATCTGAGTGGGAAGTTTCTCTCGCCCCTTGATCAAGGCTTTCTTTGAAGATTAGGGTCTTGCACAGTTATGGAAATGGTTTGGAAAGGCAAGAACAGAAAAGGGAAATGTTATACTTCTGGTGATCAGACTGGAGCTACAGAGGAGGTTTTGCTGAGGGCAGCTGCATAATGGCCCCCGTGAGCATAATCTGAACTCCAAAGGGAAATCTGGTTTGGAAGGATTTCTGGCCCTCCATTTCAGGCCCCTAAAATGCTGGTGAAGTAGTAGGATTCTGCACAGAGCCCCCCTCCCTGCTGCTGTGACTCCTTTGCTTGCAGCAGGAGTTATGGATAAGCAGCTTTGAAGAGCCACATGAAAATCCAGCCATGTAGGGTCTGTAAATAAATGGTTCATTACTTCACTTAATTTCTTACCTGTGTTTTCAACCCACATCAGTTATCAAACCAGCAAGAGACTGCTCCCACAGCACAAAGAACAAGCTCTGACTGGCCACCCAGTCTGATGAGAGTACATCCCCCAAATCTTTAAGCATATTCACTTATTAACAGAGAACAAAATATTTCAAAGAAGAAGGTGGAATCCTAAGAGTCTTCCCTTCTTCACCATGAAAATTTAATCACAAGCAATTTCACTCATTCTCCTTGCTGAAAATACACCAAAAAGCCTCCCAGCCTGATAGGGGTAGGGAACCTTGGTGCCCAGGAGGATCAGGTGAGGTGATGTAGTGAAGATATCCAACGCAATTTCAAGCTCTGAGCTCAGCTTGACGAGATTGGATTTTCATGTGGTTCTCTGCTTTGTGATCACCGTGGGTTACACAGCAGTGGAAAGTCAACACCAGCATCAATGGTGCCTTGACAAATCTGCCCTGCTTTTTGCCTGCAAGTTGTGGGTAAGGGATGGTTCATTATGCACAAGTCCTTGTGCAGCTGTGTTGATCATGCAAATCCCCTGTTGTTCACTTTGATGTGCCTTTAAACTACAGTCCTGACACTTTGCAAGATTAAGGGGTCCTCCCCTGCTTGCAGTGAAAACGTTGCCATTTCGATTTCAGACTGGCTGCTGATGTCAGTGGAAGTTAAATTTTTGCACTTTACTTAGTTGAATGTTTTCTGTTTAAGCAGAAAATATACAGATATGGATATGCGTGTACTTACACACATGCAACCCTCTACTCATGCCTAAGCTTGAAGAAATTTCATAATGTTGCACCAGGTAAGGCTGTCAACCATCATCACAGAGCAATAAAAAGTGATAAATAAGAGGACCCTGGCGAAATACCATCTGGCAGGTAGGATGATGTCTCCCTCGAAGTTTCAGCAGAGCAGCATCTGCAGACACACACATAGCCCAAGGGTCAGGGAACAGGGCAGGCTCACACCTTCCTGCCAGCGTGACCTCATTGGCATTTCACTGATGTCATTTTTCCTAAGACCCAAACTGTGCACATTAGGAATGACTGCAACTTGTTTAGCTAATAACAAGGAAACAGGGCTCAGCACAGAGCTATTCTTGAATCATGCTACTCTTTAAACATTAGTATTTCTACCCATGTTGTTGATTAAAACTTTTTGTAATGGAAGGCCAGACTTAGCAGAAGGTACTGGCTTCATCCACCCCAGCAGGTATTAATCCTTCCCACGTGCAGGGTGTGGTGTGTGTTGTGCAGCTCCCACACATCTCAACAGCCTTTATGTGATGTCTTTGCTGCTTTTTGTAGTCAGAGGGAGCATCCACAGGCATCTTATCTGGGCAGAGCTTCAGTGAATGCTGAAGGGATCCAGGGGTGTCCTGGCTGTGTGTAATGACTGCAGAAACACTCACTGGTCTCAAAACTGAAAAAGAAGCGAATGCTCCAATGAAGATAAAGTCACGTTCTTTGGAGGCAAGGAAAGAAACACAATTTGATACTTGCTGCAGGTATCTTGAGGCTTCCAGCTCTCCCAGCACATGGAGGGAAGACGGGATGGTGGATATTTACAGTCTGATTTCCTGGAGTCTTTAGACAAGATCCTCTGCTGATCCAACCTGGGGGGTGGCTTTCACCTGAGTGGAGCTGTCCTGAATTGAGGATCTGTCCCATGCTGTGTGTTTATCGCTTAATACCAGGAAAAGGAAAATTCCTCCAGCACTTTTCCTGCCAAACAACCCAATCAAAGGGAAAATTTCCTTCCCTTCTGTTACCAGAAAATTCACTCCTCCTGAGATCTCTCCCGCACTCCCTGCTTTCACTTGACTGGCCCAGGCAGTGAAACACTGCCCTTGATTCACAGCAAACAGGAGCTTTTCTGCCTCAAGAAGGGCAGGGCTGCCCAGCCCAGGCCCGTTCCCTCTTACAGAGCTCAAAGGGCTAAGGAGAAGCAGGAGGTGGAGGTCAGATTCCGGTGCTGAGGATCCCTTCAGCACGTGAGGCTTTTAGAAAACTCATGGTGGGAAACCCAGAACCAGTGCCACACGCTGGAGGTGAGAGCATTCAGGACTCCTGCACGGAGAGAGATGGGAAACAAGAGATCCCAGCACTCGTATTTCTAGGCAGAGAAGGCACGAAAGAACCGCAGGCTCCTGGCAATCCCTGCAGCTCTAAGGGCGACAAACACGGTGTGCTGTGGCTTCCTCCTTACCTTCACCACGGTGACCATGCCCTCGTTGGTGACGGGGTCGGTCCGGATGGTGAAGTGGCCGGAGGGGTCCCCGCTGATGATGCGGTAGATGGCATTCCAGTTGGGAGAGTGGGGCTGGTCCCGGTCCATCACCGTCAGGTTTGCCACCACAACCTCCACTCTGTTCTCAGGCACTTCTCCCGAATACTGCAAAAGAGAGACAGGAGTGGTCACGGTGGGAGCTTTCTGTCCATCCTCACACTTCCCTCCCCTCTCCCTTCCATCACCATGCCCACTGGGAAACCAGTCCTGTGAAGAGGACCATGGAGTTATTTGGAATGAGTAATACATCTCTTTCTAAATTCTGATTTTCCTATTTTTTTCCTTTGAGTATTTTCCCAAAGCCTAACTTCACCTCTCAGCCCAAAGGAGAACAAACCCACTATCACACAGCCACTGCACAAGATTCAGCAAATGCTCCAAGGAAACCAACAAAAAAAATTCCTGATATTCTTGCTCAGTTACAGCAACCAGAGAGTTAATTGTCAACAGCGGGGGGAAACAGCAGACTAAAATGTCTAAATTTTTTAGGATGACTATCTCCATTTATCCCAAGGTATTTTACCTCACTCAGATTTAAGTGATAGCATTTTATTGCTTCTTCAGTGATTTTACTTCATTTTATTTCTTTCTTGCCCTTGATTTGATTTTGTCTCATTATTTGAAGTGTTTCTTGTGATTTTGCCACAGCCTTTCCTGGTGCTTAATTCTCTCATTTAGCACTGATTTCCATGGAGCATGTCCCGTTCAGGCACATCCTGACACATTAACTGCATTCTTTTCTGCTTTCCAGTCCCTGATTTATCACATGGCTGATCAGGGATCCTGGCCTGTGAATACTTCCAGTGTTTGGGGCTCAAAAGCTGCCAGTAAGACACATTCCCAAATTTTCAACTGTCCTCATGTCTCAGCATTGCCTATTAGCAGCACTTGCAAATCAACACTCTGATTGACATATGGCAAATTAAACACTGGGGAAACGCCGGGAGCGGCTGGCTCAGACTCTGCAACTGAAAATCCTGGCCCCAAACTGCAGGAGCAGAGCACTTCTAACATGTGGCCTTTGGTGTGCACAAATGCCAGGTTGTGTAAACGATAATAAATCATTCCTTTGTTAGCACAAGAGTCCGTTTCCCCTCCTAACACATCCCCATCCTTTGGCATCTCTCCGTTATGGATGCTTACATTTAGTATATATTATTTCACCGCTGACAGCAAAAATATTCAATCTGCCTTATGCTAATGTAAATTTAAATTTTGCCCTTTAGTGGTATCCTGAATGGCATCTTGCCCTCTTTTCTGCTATGCACCTGTCCTAAACAAGTTTTCATTAGTGAATGCAGATGGCATCTCTTTCCAGCCATGCCGAATGGTGGGGAAGAACAGTGGGAAGCTGCAGGATAATTCTTATTCCACTACATGCTACAGCT
Organism: Edolisoma coerulescens; assembly: GCA_013397115.1. Lineage (NCBI taxonomy): Eukaryota > Metazoa > Chordata > Aves > Passeriformes > Campephagidae > Edolisoma > Edolisoma coerulescens. The sequence goes on from VWZW01001528.1 coordinate 183,951, forward strand.
CTTCTTTTCTTTTTATTTCCCCTGATTTCACTTGTTCTTTACCCATTCTCTTGCCCAATTTGGAGTCTCTGCAGCACACAGCTTAAAGCAAGGGAAATATATGGAAATTTATCAAAAGCCTCTTGAAAAATCCATTAGATTATGTCATATGTACACTCTACTATCAACCTTGTCTGAACTGAAGGAGATTAGTTAAACAGGATCATCTCTTCCTAAATCCACACTAGTTATTGCCCATTACATTAAATTAATGTTGTATGGCACGGCAGCAGTGACAAGCTCATGAGCCCCCAGCCTCTTTTAGGCTGCACTGCTGACAACAAGGAATCATTTTGTAATTCCAAAGGAGTTAAACACTCCCTGAAACCATCTCAGGTCTTCAACCCAGGACCACAGATTTTTTTCTCTCACTCCCAGGCTTATGCCCTGCAGAACCAAACAGAATTGAGTCATCAAGAACAAACCATCAGCTGTATTTAACCCATTTAAGAGGGTCAGTCCTATATGATCCCTGAACACCTTCAGTAGGTCATAACCCAGGGGCTGCCAATGAGTTTGGGTTACATGGAAGTCCCACACAATAGATTTTACAGCAGCTCTTCCAACAGCCATCACAACATCTGTTTTCAGCCCACAGTGATAGAGCTTACACATTTTATAACATGAGGTTATGTTAAAATTATAAATACAAAAGCACACGGCAATATAAAGTCTGGAGGAAGATCACAGCACCCTATAAAGCTTTTCCATTGGGGTAAATACCACAATGCTCTGCACATCCTGGGCAATCCAAGAGTTCATCCAGTTGTTGTTGACCTCTGTTAGGTCCAGTTAGGAAATCATCAGTCCTAAGCAGCATTGAGAGTGGATATTGCTTACTGTGCTTATAAAGCAAAAGATTTTTCTGATGAGAACAGAGCACCTTCACAGGAATCAAAGGAGCCAACCAAAGCTATTCAGGGTAAGAAGCAAATCTTGGAGAGATGTGCCGTGAAGAAAAGAATAATTTTCATCAGCTACAGATCAGCAGCTACTGGGAATTCAAACTGGAGTCTGCCTTTCCTCCCTCTCACACTCCCCCACTATCATTATTATAGGTAAATGCTGTAATGTGTATTGTCCACAATTGTCTTTACCTTTAATAAAATTAAGTAATGACATTAAATTACACCTGCCAAAGGAAGGATGGCAGCTCAAAGCTACCCACACTTCTTTAATGTCATTCCCTCCCTACCCTGGAGTAATTCAGGATAATGAACATCTTTCACTATGCTGCTTTCCAGCATTCCCTCTGCTCTAAGTTCTCTTTCATAAGATTACAATTGATTTTCAAATAAAGAGAAGCATATCTATTCAAACAAGGTAAAACAATGGGCAACGGAGGAGCTGCTGGAGTAAACACAGGATTGATAAAGCAGTGCTTGACCTATACCTGTAGCATTTACTCATATTCCCCTGTATTTCATTTAGCTTCACTTTCAATTGTTGCATTTGAAGTCCCTAATTTCCAAAGTGCTTTTTTAAAGACCATTCACAAGGATTTCTATGGCTGATTGTTGCACACTTCGCTTCCCTTCTCAGATAAGGATTCCTTCTGAAACTGGCATGTTCTTAAAGCCTTAAATTCTGCAAGGGCTTTTTTTCTTCCCCTCCCACAAAGGGCTGTGCTGGCAAAACTCCTTCTCCCACTCCTCTGGAGCTGGCCTCTCTGAAATCATGCCTTGCTGAAAAGGAAATAATTCATTCTGATTTTTGGGCTGGCACTAAAATTGGTTAATCCCGGAATTTGTCTTTCATCTCATTTGGACCTGACAGCACATAAACACGCGGACAAATATCATTCTGGAGGAGAACAGGATGGATGTGGGGGACAAATGATGAATTCACACCATGACTTGACTTTGTGCAATAAATCTGGAGTCTGGGCAGTGAAGCCATGCACAGCTGAGTAAAACCAATTAGCTACTGCAGCCACTCCTAGGGAGGTGTGGGATTGAGACAGATGAACACAAAGATAATTATTCAGGCTTCCTTCTAAAGGGAATTCCTTTTTTCCAATGTTCTTACTTTTTTCCCTGGCTGGTTTTGCTAAAAAGCTGTGAAGGCAAAGACTTGTTCACATGATAATGTCTGCAGGAAAGATCTTTCTGTTGTCTCCAAGATTCGCTAATGATGACACAACATTTGTTCCAGGCAGCAGTGGTTTATGAAGGCTGAATTGCCTGGAGAAATAGGGTTTCACGATCTATAGCTATGGATTAACCCAGAAGACTAAGGGCATCTCAGTCCTCTCATTAGACTCTGAGCCCTTCCCCTGACAGCTATGACTGCTGCAAAGAGCTGAATCTTCTCTCTAGGTCCCTTAGGCTGGGAGAAACTGAAATGAGAGTGAGAGCATGTGATGGTGGGGAGTCCCATCCCTCCCCAACTCCTGCTGCCAGCCCGCCCCATTAGGCTCTGGAGAGGAGGTGATGTGCAGCCAGGGATCCCAGGGGGCTGCACTGGCCCCCACAAGCTGTGGGAGCAGGCACCCAGCTTGAATAAAACCCACAGCTCCTCACACTTCAGGGCATCCACCCAACCCCATGCTGGCATCCCAGGCAAGGGTTTACCTTTCTGCATGATATTTAACAAAGATGCTGGAAAATCAGGCAAATTAACAAACAACTGCGGTCTAGTTGCAGCAATCTGTGTAAAATGGGGGGGAAAAAAAAAAGATGAAAATCTCCTAATAAATCATTAATTGTGATGTGCCTGCCCAACTGCAGCACGGAAACAAGCAAATGCCATCCTAATTGATTGCTTCTTACTCCATCTTTATAGGCCTGCATTTTTTATTGTGGGGGTTGAATGAGCCCAGAGGTGTAAAAAACCTCTACATTGTACTCTGCGTATCTGCCAACTTGATATTTAGATCAATAACACTCTTTTTTTCCCCCCCCTCTACTCCTACTACTGGTAATTTAGCTTTTCTTCCTAGCAGACTAATTGCTGTTTTCTTAAGCCTTACTATCAATTCTGTGACCTTTAATTTCCAATATCGTTTGCTGCAGGGATGGCAGTGCTGGGGCTGTGAGCCATCCCAGCCCTTCCACGCGGCTCAGCCCCGGCTCTTGGCTGCTGTGACGGTCACACAGGGACTGACTGCCAGGCTCTCCCTCCACTGCATGCAAAGGAGACCACGAGCTGGCTCAAATCCCCACAAAACCCCTGTCAAGTCAGACTTATTTTGCAAGTCAGGCTTTGAGATTCTCATTTCTGGTTTTATTAAACGACTACTCGCTCTGGTGAGGTCTCAGGTGATGAGCACCGATGTCCTCACTCCTTTTTGAGGCTGCTCTGCATCACACCAGCCAGCAGCCCCTCCACAAACCTCTCGGCTGGTGTTTTTCCAGGCTCACAGCCACAACATCCCCTGCACTGCAGCATCCCTGCTTCATCTTCACATCCACGTGGACCTACTCCACAGCCCATCCATGCATGCACTCACACCCGGCTGTCACAGCGCTCCTTCACAAAGGAACTGCCCGGGCTGCAGGCACTGCCTCGTGGTGTCAGGCAGGAGTCAGCCTTGCCCAGCCCAGTCAAGGAAGCACATGAGAATGAGCTCACCAGCTTTGAAAAGATGCTTTGGAAGTTCTGCCTTAGTCCTCTGCCGTTTGTGCTGTTCAAGCACCTCACCTGCCTGCAAAGGAGCCCTCTCAGCTCTGTGCAGGGTGTGGTGGAGACAAGGCACCCACCTGCTCACAGGAGTTTGTGCAGGGAGCTTGAGTGATGCTCAGCGTGGTCTCCATGTGCTGGTTTCTTTTTCTTTGGATGAGTTTGAAAAACAACAGCAAAGCCTTAAATTTGGCACTTCTGAAGCTGATCTCAGGCTGGAGCACAGAAAACCTCTGTCGTGTTCCTGCCACTGGTGACAGCCACTGGCTTTACACTCTGTCTTTACTGGTGTTATTTTTCCAAAATCTCAAGTAATGACTAATTCTGGATCAATATATGAGTTTTACTCTTTGAATGTGAAGACAAAGCTGGAGCAGAGGAGAATAAAGCAATACCCTCTCTTTCAGAAGCAGCAAAAGAAAACCCTCTCACTTCAGACTCTGGTGTGAGGAAGGAATGTGTAGGTTTCACCTTGGTTCAAAGACTCTTTGAGTACTTGCCGGGAGTTCAGAGAACATAACAGTAAAAGGATATTAAAAAAAAAAAAAGTAGTTTGCATGTCTAACAAAGAGCACTAATTTTTTTTTCATTATCAGATGTTACATTCTTTTGACAGCATGAAAAGATGCTGCAGAAATGTTGACACAAGACACCATTCTGCTGCAAGATAACCATTTCCAAATAAATATATCTTAAGGAATGAGGTTTGAAGTTTGCATAGAAATTTAGATATTTTATAAAAATGCATTACAACACAAAGGAGCTTTTTACAATGTTCATATGAAAGGTTTAAAAAGAGATTACAATTATGTCCTTGGAAGGCATATAGCCTTGTCAAGAAAAAAAATTCTACATTAACCCCGTGTAGGAAAGCTGTACTTTATCTCTATTTCAAAGGCTATAAAGAACCACTTTAATCAACCTACTTGACTTTGGGGACTTGCACATCTCACTGAAACTCATGAAATCTGGCATAGTGTGGTTTCCAGAACACAAAAGCCTTTAATCCGTAAACCGACACTCTTGTACATTCAAATCCTGATACTATCTCCTTGTTAGGAACTAAAATTGTGAATTTATCCAAAATGGGATCTCATCTCTTCTAAATGATGTAGCCTTTGCAACAGTGACCTTTAACAATGGTTATACCCAACAATGAAAGATTTTATGTCAGGAGCCAGTGGAAACAATATACATTAAAATTCTGATCTGATAGCACAGCCCTTTATTTTCCAGTTTTAGACAAGGACCCTTTGAACATTTCATTTGCTCTCTTGTCTAACATACCTTTGTTTCTTGCCTACGGAATGAACAGCAGGACAAGGTGGCTGATACTTTTCTGCAGACTATTTGATTGTCAGGTGTAATTAGTAATGCTCTCTTTTAAATAGAGACATAGATTTAAAACAGCTGGAACTACCTACAAAGCCTCATTCTTAAAAAAAAAACCAACCCCTTATATACATACATTTATATAACAGAACATTTTTGCACAGATACATCATGGCTTTACAGTGCTTGGCAGCCCTATGCTTCCCCTCAGCTGCAGAACCAAAGGCTAAAGTGACTTGCCTGTCTCCCAAGGCAGCTGCAGAATGGGCTGGAGCCGTGCCCTGCGCTGGGGCAGAATCCTGAGAACATCATTAATTCATGTGTTCCTTGATAAATCCATTAGGTCAGCCTGGATTAGCCTGTCGATCTCCCCAGTGCATTGTCACAGAGCCCTGTGATCCTGGGATGGGAAAGCCCCCGGCCGGGAAGGCTGGCGGGGAGCTGGGATGAGCTGGATCACAGCACGGCTCTTCCCAGGCTCCGAGTTCCACTGGGGAACCCCAACAGGTTTGTGTGGGCTGGGGAAAAACAGGCCAAAAGAAGCTCCAGCACCTCAAATCAATCCACCGCTGTTCTGGATGCCCTGACCTCAAACTGCCAAAGCAGTGCCCCCTGCATCCCCCACCACGGCACGGGGCAGCTTTCCAATGTACTTGTACTCTCTAAAATAACCAGCTCCCTAAAAAGAGGATGCAATTAATTCACTTGCTGGCACGTCTATCCTCGCATTTCCTTCTCCTTCTGCAAACTGCAAAGCAGCAAATAACCACGCTGCTTTGAACAGCACTTTGAAAACATGATTTTCCTGATTTACATGTAAACCAGAGCAGCAAAAGTTGTGCGAGAGAGCTCAGCTCCTAAGCAAGCAAAATATACTCCACAGGTCTGGCTCTGTATCTCTTGGTGAAACGTGTCTAGAAGGGGATGTTTCAATTCAGGCACCTGTAATAAAGTTTCATAAAGAAGGGCCTTAAGCTGATAAGTCTGGTTTAGGATTTTCTTATTAACTGCCCATTCCTCGTAATGAGTTTTTAATTTAATTTTTTTTTTCAGATTTTAAGGCATATAAAAGCTGCTCATGTGCCTCTGGGATCTCAAGATGGGTATTTGGGAAAGGAAGAATTTTGAGAGCACCGAAACTGATTTTTTACATATGCTATAATCCTGGTATTGAGATTTTTAACAAGTTTCCCGTGCAGCACAGCTCAGCCCATCTGCACACTGACTCCTGCTCAAACCTCCTCTGCACGGCAATTGAAATCTCTGTTATTTCCAGATTAGTCTCAGAATTAGCACACAGGGGGTTTTTGGGTTTTTTTAATGAGTAGATTGGAACTCCATCATCAGGCACTGCAAGACCCTCTGGTCTGGCCATAAAAAGGGTTCCTGACTGGACAGAGCACTCTTGTAGGAGAAAGCCACTGAAGCAGGTGGTTTGTTCTAAAAGTATGGTTTATTCTGTGGTTTAAAGACATCGTTTTCTGCATTGATGCCACAATGGCAAATTTTTTATGTCCTTACTGATGCTTAAAATCTAATGGCGATGTCTGCCAGTGGGGTGAGAACTTGCTCTCACAGGATTTTTGTGCCAGGGTTTCTACAGGAAAGCATGGAGTCCCTAAAATCTCAGAATTACAGAATGGTTTGTGTCCTTTAAAGGTCACCTAGTCCAACTCCCTGCCACCTTCACCTAGGTGAGAATCTGGCATTCTAGAGAAATGCCTGCCTGCTTACAGTAACTCAGAGCACAGAAAAGACCAAATTAAATGCTGTGTAATTAATCAGCCTTGCCATGAAAAAGAGGCTTCTCACTGAAATTTTGTTTTCAACATTTCCTGTGGAATGGAGCAGAGAAATGTAGTGAGAAACAGGAGGATACCGGGTCAAAGAAAACATGGAGTCACTCTATATTTCTAAATTTAGGAAAGGAAAAAAAATATTATTTCTCCTTTTTTATTTTTTAGCAATTAAAACCTGCTATTGCACTATGCTGAGCAGTAAGAAAAAACTCTACCATGCTCAAGAAAACTTTGTGAAACCTTTCAACCATTCTCTGATTTTAACTGGCTGTTCTCTGTGTTGTGACCCTTTCTTCTACAACTGGGGAGCTTTAAGACATCCTGGACAGTTAGAAAGATTTGATAAGAGAAAACCCACATCACTCCCAAATCCTTTGCTAAATCTCCCTTTTTTTCTTCCCCCAGCACGTCACTAAAGATTTCATAAGTGAAATGTACTTAATGAAATTCCAGATATATATCCTCTTAAAATGACAGCCCTCAGAAGCAACTGTTTTTAAGGCAACAGAATATTGAAGAATTAAAAACCTGCCGACCCCAAGGAAGTTAGCCAACCTCAGGAGGGGATTTATTTCAGTGCCTTGCAAGAATGGAGTTACAGAATGTATTTAAATTTCTCAGACTCACACCAGTGCCTGAGATGCTCTTGACTTTTAAGATAATGAAGTAATCCAGCACAAATGGGTGTTTTCCTGGGACATCTGGCAGACACGGATGTGCCATGGCTGTGGGGACATCCAGCCTAACCAGGATGGTGCTGGGTATCTCCATTCAGAGAACTGAACTGGGCTCTCCAAGGCTAGGTCTGGGTTCAGGAGGAGAATTAGGATATTTCATATATAACCAAAAGCAGAAAGAGGCACAAAATCTACAAGAAACCATTCAAATTTGAGAGAAATGCTACAAGTGGAAAAACGTCAGGCAAGAAACGTGGGTAGACACGTGATATAGGAGCATCAATGTCTGATTCCTCCTTGAAATTTTAGCTGGACTGAGGCGCCAGAGATGATGGGAACAGCGTCTGACCCACGCACACGGAGCTGGCGGCAGAGCCCCCGGCCATTTCCACGGCAGCACAGCCCAGAGCAACAAGGGCATTTCCCTCTGAGCTCTCCTTTGACTCCAGGGATTCTGTCAGTGACACGTGTCCCTGTCACACCTCGCTGCACACAGGTAGCTCACACCTGCCTGGAACCTCCTTCTCCCTGGACAATTCCATGGAAAGCACGGGATGGGGACGTGGTCTATGGCTTCTCCCTCTAGATCCTGCACAGACTGAACAGGGGAGGAGAAGGAGGAGAGAAATCCCTGCTAAATGAGACACTGAACCAGGAGACAGCTCTGCCAGATGCTGCAAATGAGAGGGCTCATGACAAACGGGGGACAGTGAGTGATGGCTGATGGGTGCTGCCATGGGCCGGGGGTTGTCTGTGCTTTAACATCATATGATATTATAACAGTAATTAAAATTTTATAATGATATTATTAATATATATTATAATATTAATTATAATATTAACCCAGCTGCCCAAACCTGCAAACCAGCAGGTTAGAAAACCCAGTGTTAAATCAATTGATGTGCCACACACATGTACTGTGGCAGTGCTGAGGGTGGATGTGCCACTCTCCCCCTGAGTGGCAGCTGCTGAAAGCACTGCAGAGACAGGAGGGCCTCGTGCTGCATGTTCCAGGTGGAACATATGCAGGAAGCACATGGAATCTGTGTTGTTCCTCCTGGCTCTGCCTCCCGTGTGGTGCTGCAGCTCCGACTGACTGAGGTTACACTCTCCAGCATGCAGAGGAGGTTGTATTATTCTTGATTTTACACCAAGCAGTACATGTGTCCAATCTGAGAGAGACCAACTGAGTATTTTTTTTATATCCCCCCCCACTTTTTTTTTTT
>VWZW01001528.1:192652-251434 GCA_013397115.1 Edolisoma coerulescens
TGTGACAGAAAATTGAAATTTGTAATGAAACCATCATTCCCTTTTTTTTTTTTAAATCACTGGTCTTTGGCAATTTTAAGCTCTGAGGTCTGAAAAATTCATTACCACTAACTTCCATCAAGGGTGTTCCTGAAACCAAAATTACTTAATCAACTCAATTTAAGCTTCTTGTGTAGACCTAATTCAGAAAAACTTTATCTTCTTGAATTGTTATTGCAATTAATTTCCCCCCCCTTTTTTTTTTCTGCAGCAGACGACATTTCAGTAATTAGATATTCTATAAAAATGAGTTATTCATTCAGAATAGCTTCACTTTTATATTTGATTAATCATATTACCACTGAGGTCTGGGTTTTGTCTCCAAGGAAAGTTTAATGACCTCATTTTAATCCTTCTTTTAACCACCAGGCAGGTATCAATGAGGAGAAATAAAATTATCTTCTTTTTTCTTTTCCTCTGCTTTATTTCACAATCTCAAGATTACATTTGATGCTTTTTCTGTGTGACTGACCCATTTACAAGGAGGAATCTAGCTGATTCCAATTAGGTTCAGGGCAGAATCAGGCTAAACAGAGCCTTGAACTGTGCCTTAATAACTAATGCTCAGCGTAATGGAGAGGAACCAGAACTGCTTTACCACGTGGCAGCCAGTTTAAAGCCCTGTACATGATTAATTTGGTGATAATTTGAAAATGAATGTACTGAAAGGAAATAAACAAAACAAAACGCACTGTAAATTTAGGTTTTGATTAATGGGGTCTATTAGGAAGAGACTTCTATCAAGGCGACGACATTTTTTTTTAAAAATCATTGCATATATACCCACACAATGTAATGGAATAATTCATATAAACCACAATTTATCTGGGAGTAGAGACTTGGATATGATTGATGACTGTTTGCCTTGTATCAGCATCCATCTATGCTTTGGATCCAGCTATATGCACATCTACATTTGGTATTTATACATTTACATCTCTGTATCTCTATCTGTTTTGCAGACTGCACTAAGCAGCCTCAAAGGTATCTCATCCTTGCTGTCATATGTCACACTGGTGTAAAGGCTTAACAGACATCACAGAAGAGGCTGATGCTTTTTTCATTAAGACATGAGGAATTATTGTTTTCTCATAAAGTGAGAAGTATCTTTCATTTTAGGTGAAAGAGGCGATAAAATAAAGAACAAAAGTTGAGGATCCACAGGAGAGTAGGAAGCGTGTCCTGTGTTCCCTGCACTGAAAGGGCCTCCAGGCACCCGGAGATGCTGTGCCTGGGAAAGCCACGGTGCTCCCAGGGAATCTGCACTTAGAGCTGGGGATCACCCTCATTCTCTAACAGAATGAAACTCTGTGGGCTTCACACTTCCTCAGCTCCCTTGGACAGGCTTGGCACTGAGTTAGGGATCCATCTCCAAAGGTCAGTTTGACTCCAAAGGCAGATCCAGATGTAAATAATTTCCTAACCATGATTAACCTGCATGTCTGCAGCTGCAAAGCCCCTGCAATTATTGTGATGAGTTCAGCACAGGGCTGAAAACAGGATGGGAAGAATGAATATTGTCTCTCCTTGTGCTCTGTTTGTTACTGCTACCTCCCAACCTAACATCCTTAATCTAATTCATTATTCATGGCAAAGGTTTTCACCGGGACATGCAACGAGAGGCAGAAAGCCCATTTCAATTTATAAGCACTGGGGTCTTATTTAGGAAAACTAGACTGATTTGTGGTTTTTAAGACTTCACTGACTATATATTTAATGGAAATGCACACAGAATTAGGTAGATATTCATGTACCCAAATGCTACTGGGCATATTCGATTCACTTGAATATAATTTATTTCAGTTAGAGGATGACAGCTCCATAACAGCCCAGGCTTTGCTGGGTAGTTTGGCTGAGCCCCGTTTTGACTGGAAAATTGCAAGTGAACACAGTCATCTGGGAATTTCCATGAAAGCATAATTGATTTTTAACAATAAAGCCTGTCTGCAGGACTGTACAGAACTCCTGGGTTTGTCTTCAGCTGTAAAACAACACAGTGCTGTACATTCCCTTACCACAGCACCTGGTCTTTCCCCTTGCCAGCTCTGACCTCTGCAATCCACTTGATTTCTGCTTCTTGTGACAACTGCCTCTAAATTATGCCACAGGCACAGTTTTGATGATTTAAAAATGCTGTATGATCCGGGCTAATCTACATTCAAATGTCACTGCAGACTTTCTGAATGGCACAGGTGTAGTGATGGGGACAGCGAGATCTGAATGGACAACTACATACGCAGCTTTAGTCTGCATACTGGCAAATCATGTACACAGAGCTCAAGACTTAAGCCCTTGGTCTTTTCCAGGGTTTAGGAACAGGGAGGAGACAGATGGACATGTGCCAAGGTCCAGGGAGATAGTAAGCTACCCACTTTCACTAGTTTTTCTTGGATCAGCCTCTTAAGATCTCTTTTTAGGAAGCCCTCGTAGGCATCCTGGTCCAAATTTCTGCTGGCACGAAATCCCAGTGACATCCCACTTCTGCTGGGCTCTCCCTCCACAGTGTAAGATTAATTTGTGAAACATGAGCATGCACGTAAAAGGGATTTCTCATAACACTCCCATGTTCTGAACGCTTCCGGGTACATCTGCCTGTAAATGTGTTTAGGAAACCCCAAGGCAGCCTGACGTGGATGCCGATTTTGGTTTCCTACAACCATTAAATATCATTTCTCCAAAGCAGACCTATTTGCATCTTTGCATCCCAGTCACTTGGAAGTCACAATCTCTCAGCCTGAAGGAAAAGCTGAGGGTGTTCCCTGCTACTTTTGAAACTCACAGTTGAAAACGGAGCTCAGCAGGATTTGACTGAGGGGGCTGGAGCCCAGGCAAAGCATTCACCCCACTTGCAAAAAAGCCACATTTTTACAGTTCACATCAGCTATTTCTGTGCTGCTCTTGCACAGGTTGCTGCACAGCTATATTCTCTCCTCAAACAAACAATGAACGTGAGAACAAACGCATACAGAACAGGGAATACAATTTTGGGTTGGGCTTGTTTGCTTTGTTTCCACAATTTTGGCAAGTTCACAGAGCAGGAGGCTAAGTGAGAGCTACACCACGACAGTGAAAAAGGAAATACTAGTGCCCTTGTTCAAGGCACTGAAACTGGATTACTACACCCAAATTGGGTCAGAAGAATGAAAATCAAGCAGAGTGTGGAGCACAGCAGGGTTAGCAAGATAATCAGGGAAGGGAAGGTGAAAAGTAGAAGGGGTTGGAGGATCTTGGCTTGTTCTGCTTCACAGAATGATGTACACTACTAAATCGTGGGGGAGAGGGGAGAGAAAATGGGAAGGAAACATCAGAACCGGAGAAGGAAGAACTATTTCTGGTAAAGGACAACGCCAGCATGGCAGTGATGCTCTGAGAACATCTTCACTCTCAAACCCCAAAGCACTTCTCAGAACGGGCTCATTAACACCTCCCACAGTACTCGAGGAACCAGGACACCTGCACAGACAAAGGTCAGACATTTTTGGCAGTGTGGTGCCAAAACCAAGAAGCCCTTTTAACTTGGGTCTCTCTCCATGTTCTTTTGTTCAGGAAGCGCTGAGCTCTTCTCTGCAGATTCCAGCGCTGCCTGATCCAGCCCAGCACGAGCCAGGTTAACTCAGCCTCACTGCAGCAGCCAGGGGTGAGCCTGGTCTGACAATATTAATGAAATAGTCCAGTTAAAAACTGGAAAGAACTGCTTTTCCCAGCGTGCTTGCAACAAGGACTTGTTCCTTCACTGATGAGCCAAGTCCATGTTGTAACCAGATTAACCTTACCCAGCAACACATCCCTCCTGCTCCAACACAGCCTCTCCGAATTCAGGTTACTCCAGACCAGCAACTCTGCTTTGAGTTCAGCCAATCTTTGGCCAGGCAGCCTCTCCCAGGCCAGCAAATGCCACCACTGCCCTGTGAGCTGGGAAGCACCCACCCATCCTGATAGCCCAGTCCTAAACCTTTGGAGCTGTTCCTAACTGGTGTCAGTGTCAGGATTAGCCAGGGAAGGGGATGCTGTTCTAGAGCTGCCTCTTTAAAACAGACTCCACTGGATTCAGCTTTGGAAGAGGAGATTCTCAAAGTAGTGCCAAAGGGCAAATTTTAAAGTAGCTTTAAATAAGACCTCCTAAGGCTCAGGAGCTTAAAGAACTTGAATAGCCCAGTTTCTCTCTTCCCTTTCTTTCTGCACCCCTTCCAATTTTTTTTTTTTTTTCTGAGAGGCTGATTGCCAGGCTGGTTTTCCCAAGAATCCACAAGCTCAAGTAATCATGAGCACTTTAGCCCTGTGAAATAATATTTCCCTTACATGGGCTACTATAAAAACAAGTTCTGCACAGTAGGCAAATTTAAAATAACTTTTAATTAACATTTCAGACACAGAAGTCTGATCATGCAAATTCATCTGCGTCTCCTCTCTGCGCCTGATTGTTCCTGATTGAATACGATAAAAATAGACTTTGTATGAGTCAAGTGTAGGCATGGATTTCTTTCACTTCTCCTCCCCTCTGATTATGCATTTTCTCAGATAAAGTGGAAATCCTTGGATGGCTATTAACAGTATCATGGGTCAGACTGGAAAGGGCATCCTGCCTGAGAGGAGTTAAAGATTGCACTGGAATTAAAGGTGCTCCTTCTGTGAGCAAGAAAGATGCTTCAATCTTACATAAAACCCCACCTGAGACTATCCAGCATTGTTCTGTCTCAGCTGACTTTTAATCTCTGAAATACCAACACTAATTTCACTGCACCCTCTGTATCTGAGGTGAGCATCTGGCCAGAGGATCTATATTAACATGGAAAAACCACAACTCACTTGCACACAGGAGATAAATATTTGAAGGGAGACTGAGGAATTTCCCCATAATTAAGACATGTCAGAGGACATGACCCTGTTATAAGTAACAAGGACTCTGGATAATGGAGGGCACAGTGATACCTTTATCTCACAACAGTAAGAGAGCCAGTTTTCCAGTAAAACTTCCTACAAAGCCTTTGTAACACAGTCCAGTTAAAATCTCGACATTTTACAACAGCTGGTGACTTGGCAGATTCAAAACCCACCAAAAGTTCCACAGAATTGAATAAGCACAGCTAAAAACTCTCAAATAGCCATGGAAAACTTGGGCATGGGGGGTTTAAAATACCTTTTCCTATGGCATCTGACCCACAGCCTGTGGGCACGGGCTGACTGGGCACACTGAGGAGTCAGTGCTACCTCTCCTCTTTGGCAGAGGGAAGAGCTGCCTCCCTTCATTTATTTTTTCAAGCAACAATGTCACATGAAGAACACAACACTGTGGACAGGCTGAAGTCCCTCATCTAGCCAGAAGAGCATTTCCTGGGTCAGAGCCCTGCATTAAATCATTAAAAATGCCCCGAACAGCTGCCTGTGATGCTCACAGCATTTCAGGGGATGCTCCACTCTTGCGGTGTCTCTCAGGAGACACTTCCCCACTGCTGGCTGCTCTCTGATGCTTCTCGGCACAGGCAGAAGGCAGATCAAGGAAACACTCACCATCACAAAAAAGAGCTGGAAAGGACCAGAGGAGGCACCTTGTCCTTGCTGTGCCCCGGTGCCTTGCAGCTCAACGCAGGTAGTTCTGGTTACAACTATCAGGACTGGCCATGCTGATGGAGTCAACAGCATGCCTTAGAGCTGACTCGAGCTCCAAATTGTTTCATCCAGAGACTCTGATTTCCTTCCTCCCAGAGAGTTTCAGAACCCTTTGTCTGAGAAGGTGGGGCTGCTTTTTCCCGTGCCTTTCAGGTGGTGGGCCAAAGGATGTGAAACCTGCTGACATCAATTTTCATGGAGGCACCCAGGCATTCTGGAGTTTTTCTGAGGTATCTTCATTTTGTACCTTTAAGGATCTTCTCTGTAATTTTATTGCTCTTTTACCACTTCTCACCCAGCACTACACTTTGATGCCAGCCCATCTGGTATTCTGCATGTCCATTCACCAACACATCTCTGCAGGTCACCCACTCTGCTGGACCTGCCATTTTGGCATCCCTGTGCCTGAACTCCCACATGGTCCCTACACGCAGCCTCTCCCCCCCTGCCCTGTGCTCAGCTACAGACGTGCCCTGACTCTCTCGACCATCGCAGTGGCTGTTTTCCTCTCTCCCATCCTGTTGTTAAATTTTACACAGCAACATTAATTCCTGCTGCTGAATACATGAGCTGTGACACCAGCGTGGTGCAGTGTCCTCCTGAGCTACATTCCCATCCAGAAACGATTAAGTCTGAAACCACCCTGGCTGAATGACAGGTAATTTAGGAGCGCTATAGGGTGGGCCTTTGTATCTGTCTGGGATGAATACAGCTCCTGAGTTCCTCTCATCTGGCAGCTTGCCAAGAGCAAGCCACAGTTTCAGTTATTCAGCCTGTTTTTGTTTTTACAGCAGCATCTCAATACAACTATTTAAAATAAAAATATACAATATCTCTCCAAACAGTCCACAGACTTAAAAGAGACCATGGGCTTTCTTACTCTCTGAGGAGCTGTAGATTTCCTGGAACGTGATTTTTGCTATTTTTTTAGAGGTGCTAAAATGCAGATCAGACTATTTGAGGACAGCGAGGAGATTCGGCTCAGGCTTAAAGAAACTCATCAGCCTGATGCTGTTCTCTCTGCCAGTAAAGGAAAAAACATATTCTGCTTTCATACTCACACGAAATTCAGCCTGGCTATACCCGGGAGTATATCAAAGATATTTGTTTCCACAGAATCAGAAAGTATTATTGTAAAACACCCTTGGTTTTCAACTCTTTATAGAGAAGTCCCATGTGCCATTGTGTAAAGCCCTTTGGCCCTTGCAAAACTCTTTCTTCGGTGATTGAAATTAGAGGAATAATGGTACACATCAACTCTGCTTAGAGGAAGAGTAGCATTTTCTAATCCATTTAACACGATTCTATGGGTAATTCTCTTGATGGCTTTTATTCCTTCTAGGTTTAACACACACCGAGACATTAAATACTCAGAATTCACCTGAAAGCAAATTTCCATTACCAGCTTTGAGAAGTGTTTTGGAAAGCCATTAAAATACACCACATCTGGAGGGATGCTGCCCTGCAGAAGGCACCAGTGTGCAAGTAACCCTGACCCAGCTCACCCTGCTCCCCAAAACCTCAGCTCCCAATCTGCATCTGGAGACAAGGACCCCGCAACCTGGGTCATGTGAACAACCTGTGCTGAAGTGACACGGCCACTAGATGTCATTCCTTTTTCACTCAAATGGAGGGCAGGGAAGTATTTACCTGGCAGAATAAAGTCCCCCCACACACCAGGGAGCTGCGGCAGTGCTGTGGTGCAAGGTCCCGGGGCCCCACAGACACAAATCTCCTTCCAGAGAGAATAATCCTGTCCTGGCAGGAGAAAGGACCACAGAGCCCAAGACCTGTGCTGTATTTTTATGGCTCTTCATAATTGTCGGTACTGAAGGAGATACTTAACCACAACTTTACAACAGAAAGCTTGGAGTATCCATGATGGACATGAAGCACTGGTGTGCTGTTACATCCCGGAGCAGCAGCACAGCCTGGGGATTGATGCCCAGACCTGAACATGTGTTGGGTGCCTATTTTGCTGTGACTCAGGAGGAATTTAGTGCCTTTTTTCTCCTTAGAATCCACGTCCAAGTCACTTTGTGAGAAAATGCTCCCAGCCCCAAGCCCAGCTGCCGATGGAGATGGGAAGGAAGGACCAAGATTCCATAACTGACATGGATCCAGTCTGGGTCCACAGGGGCATAAACTGGGCTCTGCATGACTTCCTTGAGTTCTGCGACACATCTGCAGTTTGTAAGAGTATAACTAAGGGGAAACTTTGGTCCTATGCTAATAAATATTTAGAGACCCTTTAGGCTGGAATGAAAATTCAGAATAATCTAAATAATAAAAACATTCCTTCAAGGATGTTCAGTGACTTGAGCACAAAGAAGTTAGACCTTCTGTATTTGTAAAGATTTGATGTCCATTTAAGATACATCACTTACTGCCCCTTGTTGACCCTCATATGAATATAGACAGGGGGTACACAAGCATTTCTCATTTATTAGCATATAGACCTCTGCACTGCTCTGTGATTTCTAAACTTACTATGCACATTTCAGATGTTCTACATCTATGGATTATGAAGGTTGGAATGAACCAGACTACATCATTTCACCTTCCAATTCTTCACTTTTACCTTAACCAGCTCTAAAAATTTGTCATTTGCAATCTCTGTTTTTTTCCCCTTGCCCTCCAGTAATACCTTGGAACACATGAGAACAGAACAGAAGAAGACTGTGCTAATAAAATATAAGAAAAATCTTTAACTGATTTAAACCAGATGTACTGAAGAATGTCTACACGTTTACTGCCAGCACACACAAATACATCTGTTACAGCTATCAGTGAAATACGAATTTTACCAGCTACCTGTTACCATTTAGAGTACTTAAAGCCCTCCTGAAATCATATCCGAGCTATAAACCCCAAATATCTCTCACTGCTCAGGATTTCACTCATAAGTATTAATAACTCTGATATGTCTACAGCCAACTGGTGTGAAACAACTGCATCCTCTTTGGTGCAATCAGACATGGGCTGTTTGCCACGTTATTTCAGCTCCTTCAGCACCATGGCCAAATTGGTCACCAAATAGTTTTGCTGCTTCACGAATCAGTCTTTTCCTTTTTCCTTTTTCTCCCCGAAGAGTCTTTATTCCACAGTTATCCATCAAAGCTCCTCCTATCTGCCCAACCAGTTCGGAGAGACAGCAGATACCAACACCCATGAATTCCAAACACCGTGTCCGTGCATCACCCTGCTGACGTGTCGATACTCACAGTGCTGGTCGTGAACTCAGGGGGGTTGTCATTCACATCTGTCACTGTAATGATCGCTGTGGCCGTGTTGGAGAGACCATAGTTAAGATTTCCTTCCATATCTGTTGCTTGAACAATGACTATGTACTGCTGAACTTTCTGGAATAAAAAAAAAAAAGAAGAAAAGGAAAAGATGAGAAACAAAAACGCACCCTGTGAAATGCCTTGGTTTATTTTTTCGTATACAAGTGCGATCTTTAAGCAGACTAAAAAGTTAATTGGATTAAAAATGTTAGTAAAAAAAAAATCAATAAAATTTTCTGCAACGTTTTTGAAGTGATATTTGCATAGATTGGTGGACATCACCTGTCTCACGGGAAAGTAAAAGTCTTAAGGGCAAAATTCCCTGGTTGAAGCTGATATTTTTATTAACTTTCAAGCATTTTCTGCAACATTAGCTTCTGTCTTCTGAAAACGAGTAGAAGTTTTGTTCATGTGTTTTCACTGAAAACATTGCTAAGAACATTATGCCCCCAAAATTGACATCAACGTTGCCTGGCGGCCCTCCAGCTCATTCTGCTCACACAGTTTGATGCCCACAGAGCATTAAAATGCTCTCCATGTTTCAATCCTTAACACAATCTTGGTAAGTAAGGAGAATTTAAGTCCAGTATGGAAGAAAAAAATAATTCAATGCAATAAACAGCAGTTCAGCAGAACTAATTTAAATTCCTGAGCACCCCCTACAACACAACTCTCAAAGGAAAAACCTCACAGAGCCAGCCATAAAAATCACACAGTGAAGTTCTAAGGGATGCTGTAAGTCAATGCAACTGGAAAATAAACCTGAATAAAATAGGAGAGGCCATCTGATGCTGCACGTGTACACATTTCCCTGGGACGTCTCTTTATTTAGGAATATCTGCCTGCACCAAGAAAAGTCTCCTGATCTTTACAACTGGCCTCAACAATACATTTTCATTTAGATCTGCAGAATTTATTATTGATTACGTGTCGTGCTCACAGAGCACTTTACAGGCAGAGAGGAAAGCAAAGCTCCACTCCTGAAATGTGGGCAAAGGGATGCACGGGAACCAGGGAAGGACCCAGCCAAAAGCTCAACATGAGCCTGCTCCTTAAAGCTGCAGGTGGCACATCAGAGAGCCCAAAAGGTGTGTGAACTAAGTGGAGGCAGAATTTTATGCAGGAAAAGCTTTTTTGTGAAGTCAAGTGGAGGGACTTTGATGCAAGGAAAGACCAACTACTCCCAGGTACTCAGGGCTGCTCCTTGAAGGTGCAATGCTACAAGCGTATGTAAAATGTCAAATGTCCTCTGAAATTTCAAAGGGCAAGAATTAGGTCAATTAGGTCTCTTTATTCCCATATAAAGATCCTTGAAGTGCTGTAATTGGCTCAATTCTTTAATTCTTCTGAGTTGCCAGAATAAGAGATCTGCATTTTAGCTTTATCTTGATTCCGGGGCTTTTAATTGACCTGCTAAATTGACAAGACATCACACTCAGGGATCCATCAGCACCTTACAACTCGAATATATTATGGAAATGCACTTTCATTATCTCTTCCTATCTTGCATAATAAAACATGAGGGAGAAACTATTGTTAGCCCTTGTTTTGCCTCATGCAAGAAGGAACCGTTCATTACTCCATTTGTAAAGCACTGCACAAGGCTGAAATGTCCTTATTAGTGAATGTAATTTCTACTTCATATTTAGCTTTTCCTTCCTTATTCTCTGTTATAGATGACCTGGGAGGCTGATGGAAGTATTCCCTAGCAGGCCAAATACTTTGGTTTAAATCACAGAAGATTTAAATCATAGAAGTGGGGAGGATACTTGAAAAAGTAGCAGCAGTCAGATTCCTTATAAATGAGAAAAAAGCCTGTGTGTGTGTCTCTGTGTGTGTGTGTGTACTCACAGACCCCAGGTTTACAACAGAGTTGTTTTATTTAACAAAGCACCGTTCAACTGAGCTCTGCAGCACAGTGTTAATAAAAAAACGAAAAACCTGCACAAATTCAGAACACTAAATTAAAGAAGTTCAAAAGAAAGATGTCGATCAGATCATACAACACCAAAAAAATAAAAATAAAAAAAAACAAACCAAAAAAAGGAAAATGGCCAGAATTCAGTAATGTGCAAATGTACCAGCCACAAAGAGCTGGTGTTGGAAGGATGGGAAGAAGGGAAGGATGGTATCTCAATACCAGAGGCAGCTGCAGCCATTGGGTACACACCACGAGTGAGCTGCTGGGGGAATCCTAGAGACACCCCCAAGGTGCTCTGTTTTCCATAACTGAACACAGAACTATTCTGTTTAGAGCAAAAGTGGATTCTGACATGGAGAATGGTGTGGGAAGCTGTATAAAACTCAGACATATGAAACCATAGAAATATTTAGGTTGGAAAAGACCTTTAAGATCAAGTCCAGCCATAAAGCCAACAATGCCAAGTCCACCAAATGGAAACAGTCTGAGATCTAATCTGCCAAACCTTCAGGCACATGGTTGCCATCCACATCCAGCTTCATCCGAAAGGCTCCAGCACTGTGGGCATATAAGGGTGCTCCTTGCAAGTGCCCAGTTTTAGTTTATAACTAATTCAATCTCCAGTGAGATTGGCCCCAGCAGATAACAAATAACTGACTTTTTGTTTTTCTCTAGCTAATCTTTTTGCTTTTGTGCATTAAGCTGATTTTATTGAACTATTCAATCAATTTCAATTTCAGCATGTCCTTCCAATTTGTCACATCATCTCCAGGGGCATCTCAGTTTGTTGTCCTAATAGTATTATTATTGTTACGACTATTAAAAAAAAAAAAGGCAGCCTCATGCCCCCAAGCACGAGAGACATTTTCTCGATGGCATTTTGATCATACAGGATAATTCTCCTTTTCTCTTTCTTTACAAAAATGACATTTTAAATAGCACAGGGCAGAAACTGCAGCATAGAGGTAAACCAAAATGGTCCCAACATTTATTATATGTCTGCTCTGCTGGTGATGCTGTGGAACTCAAGAAATGAGCCTGTGCCCCAAGGGGGTCCAGACTAAAAGCCCATCCCCACTGAAGCCTGTGGGAGGTCCCATGGCAAGTATTTTTAATATACCTAACAAACTTTTATGCTACAGCAAAGCAAATGTGCTGCTTCTACTTCAGCCAAGGAAAAAGCTCATCTTGGTAAGTGCAGAGCTTTTAGTCTGACCTAAAACCTAAGGACTTTTGAAGGAAAAAATTATGAAGGAAGGAATAATTAAAGGAACTGTGGCAGATCTAATCTGTCTGCTCTTCTTCTGTCAATCATCTGATACAGTGCCCCAAAGAAACACATCAGCTAAATACCAGAAGATGGGAATTAGTTGAAGAAATTTGTTAAGCTGGTTAATGGGAAATTAGTCCAGGGCTTGGTTAGAAAGGTAGCAGTGCAGGAGCAATGGCAGCTTGGAAGAAGGGCAACTAGATAATAGAAGGCTGTGATTTAAATGCACAAAATACAGGATAATGCAGCAAGGCACCAATAAAACAAAACTTTCCTGGAAGTTGTTTTATTGGACACGAGGGAGGAGGGCTGTCCCCATGTCCCACCAGCTCCCTGCTGCCGAGCAGGGCACGAACGCCGCTGGCAAACACCCTGTGTGCAGCTCTCAGCCCTGCACATCTGGCAATCCTGATTCCCTGTGCCAAGCACCCAGGGCTCATCGGGATGCTGAGCACAATCCAGGCCCTTGTGCTCACTGCTGAGCCCCCCAGATCCAACCAGGTGCCGGCACTGAAGAGCCCATCACCGGAGAAGAGCCTGGAAGAGCCTGGCTTGTTTAGTCTGGCAAAATAAAGGCTGATAGCAGATATGATTGCTGTCTATAAATAACATCAGGAGGATAAACACTAGGAAGGCAAAGAAGCAATTTAAACTAAAGGACAATGTTGACACAAGAACAAATGGGTATAAACTGGCCATGAATAAATTTAGGCTGGAAATTAGTAGGTCCTTCACCACTAAAGGAGTGAGATGCTGGAGCAATCTAATACAGGGTCTGGTGAGCAAAAACGTTCAAAAGCATATATTAAATTAGGGCTAAATCCTCTTGGTCTAGGTAGAAATTATGACAAATTGAGCTAAAGCAGAAGGCAGATCTCTCAGCATTCTCTGTGTACAAACAACTTTCTAAAAAGGAAAAGAAGAAAACCCCTTTCAGTCCAAATAGCACGGAACATTCACGTGTAAGTGGTTTAAGGCTTAACACCGATCGTTATCACTGAACCAGCCCATGCCATTGGCACACACAAAGGACCAGGTGCCCCAAACAAAATTACAGTTATTGCAAGTGGCTCTCCCCATCGAGACAGAGGCTGGCATGGAAAGTGCCAGCTCAAATTCCTGTCTGAGCTGAGCAGAGTCTTGCTGAGAGAAGGTATAAACAAGAGTAAATCATATTCAGAGACAGAGTAGAAAAGAACAAAGTATTTTAAAATCAAGTCCTAGTAATGGAGTGCTACCTGTGATCCCAATTTTCAAACGTGCACGCACAGTATTTGAGAAATTTGGCTATTGCCAGTTTACACAGCCAATTATTATACATCACACACGAGCTGGGGAACTGTGTATACCAAAGTCCAGAAATGCAGTAATTATGTGATTAAATTAATCTGCATTATGGACAAAGGGTTTGCAAAATTAGGACCTACATTTTCAAAGCTCTGTACAAATATTGTCCAATTAATTACTACTTCCTGAGAAATGTATGACTAGCTAATTTTAGCATCACGTCTGGTAAAGCAAATAAGGTTACCAGGATGTAGGATGTACTAGCAGGAAGCTATTGGTGAAGGAGATAGAAAATCTAAATTCTATTTCCTCCCGTGGTTATCCTCACATCTTCTTTAAATCTATGTTTTTTTCATCTCCCTTAATTTTGAAATATCAATGAGATGAATATGAGATGTTCTTGTGATTTGTTTTCTAAATCATTTTTTTTCGCATGCTGGTGAGGGCTTGATGCTCACGTTTTTGGGTATCAGAGATGGCAAATATGCCATTAATAAATACTGCACCAGAGCATGGAAAGCCAATTTCAAAACAAATAAACAAACTCCTCCACAAGCCTCTGGGGTATTTGATTTTCTGAGCTACCTGCGATGGCAGAGCCCCAGGCACGGGCAGTGCTGGTCTGTCCCTGCCCAGCACGGCACAGTTCGCTCTGCTGGGAACAGCCCTGTGCTCACCAGGCTGCCTTTCTTCCCAGCAAAGGTGCTGATGGGACTCCCTGGGCTGTGAGGCACTGGTCAGACCCTGTGTGCTCCTGTGACCCTCTGACCAAACTGGCCACCACCCAAATACCAATAAACTCCTCTGTGTCAGGGAGAGCCTCAGTCCCACCACCCACAGCAGTTTCATCCACCCCTCCAGCGTGGAGGAACTGTTCCACTCACCTTCAAAAAACCATTTTTTTCTGATACAAATGAAGGTGCGTAGCCAAGCTCGGGATTTTCACTTGGCACTGGAGCTATATTGACATCCACTTTTAATGGCTTTCTCCTGGAAGCCTGATTAACAACCAGCAATTAAACTCCTTTTTAACACTTTCCCTCTCTGCACCTGGGACCTGTAACCCGGGGGATCTCACACCTTATACGACTCATCCTCTCTTAAGCTACCGCACTTTATGATAGTATATTAATGTGTTATAATTTACACCTTTTAACCCATTTGGAACCACCAGACACACCATTAACTTTTCCAGCTTCTCCCAGGGCGGGTGTTGAACCTCCCACATAAGTGTAAATGGGACCTGCTCCAGCTTTTAGCAGCTATCTCCTCTTTTGTGTGGCAGCTTCTGAAAGCAAAACAGCCTCTGGTGGTGGGTACAACACCCAGCACCAGCAAGCTGAGCTTTCCTATGAAAGCACGAGGAAGTGCTTTAAAAGTTACCTGAAAGAGAGAGAATATGATCTTTTTATCACACAGAGGTTACAACATCAAAGAATGCCAGAAAGCCTTTCAGGAGTCTACTCTGTTTGGCCTTTTAGTAGCGTGAGACCAAACAGTTCAGTGGCTGCTGCCCACGGCTGCCTTTTCTTGTGTCATTCAGACATTGGAAGTGGTGAAGTGGAAACCTTTCCGGCACTAGGTACAGAGCAGACCCCAGCAGGCATCCCAAAAGCCTTCCAGCATCCTGGCCACATCTCCCTGGAGCCTCCCAGACAGAAGGTCTGTGAACCAAACAGAATTGCTCATCCACCTCATCTCATGGTGAGTGCCAGGAAGCTGCTGAACAGCTCCAGGAGCGGGGCTATGGACTGAGCGTCTCAGCTCTGAGAGAGATCTGCCAGTTGTCAGGGATACACAGGGAAGCTCAGAAATAGCAACTCCAAGCACTAAAAAGCCCTGAAACAAAACCAGAAAAAGAGAGAAAAAAAAAAAAAAGAAAAAGAAACGAAACCTACCCACAGCAGACAAATAACTGGAAATGGGAACACAGACTGGGGATCCTGATGGATCATTTTAATGATTCTTTTAACAATGCCTGGTGCCAGCAACACTGTGCCTAGGAAGGGCTGCATTAAACTGGAACAGAGGTGCTCTGAGTGCAAAATGCTGCAACCACATTCATCTGAGATAGATACTTTTTTCTTTCTTTTGGAGCTTTACACCTAAGAGATTAGACACTGAGCCTGGGCTATCAAGGTTTTGAAAAAATACCCAAGCTGCAATGGAAAAAGTGGAATTTCCATGCAGAAACTTCTGCCCAAAGAAAGGGGCCTACAAGGAAAATACATCCACCAAAACTGTGAAGTGACCCAAACACACCTTGCAGAGGGTTTGCCAGGCTCTGACCCCAGCTGGCCACCACTGGTGGCAGCAGCATGTTTAGGAGTGTGCTCTGTCCAAGGTTAACAGCATGGTAGGGTTTGTTATTAGCCTGATACTTGTTCTAGATTTCGACTTGCAGAGGGCAACAGAGGCCACAACATTTCTTATCAGATATTTGAGCACAGGCATTTGTCAAAACTTGAATGAAGTTGCTCAGGTGCTATGAGCTGTCTTCAAAACTATTACTAGAATTATTACCAAAATTATTGTCAGAAACTCTGTTATTACAGTATGTCTGTCCTTGGATAATATAAACTTTTCTGTTTAGAAAGACTGTCAGTTAATGAGCTTCTCATATGGTTCTCTCATTTAATACCAACATTAGAATAACAGAATCACTAGAAATGGGCACCTCTCTTTTCAGTGACCCAAACTCCAGATCAGATGTAAGTCCACAAGGAAGCAGGAGAGAAATAAGGAAACTGAATTACCTGCTTCTGACAGTCATGCAAGGGGATGGCAGTGAGCTGGCATGAGCTACAGATAAATTTCATTAAAAAAAAGAGATGTGATGAATATCTTGGATAATGTATTTTGATTCTGACTACAGCCACTGTGCCAAAACAGAGGAGGCTTGTGATTAAGGCTGCAGGCTGCAGCTTGGAAGACCTGGATTCCTTTAGCATTTTCCCAAACCCTCCCCAAGTGACCTTTAGCAGGTCATTTAATTTTTCCGTGCATCAAAGAAATTGAAAATAACACTTCAAAATGAAATTAAGACTCTTTCTTATCTAACAGCAATACCATGAGAATAGAAATCCATTTGTTGGCTGCAGCACTCGGCCACTGGGATGAGGGAGGCTGCAGAGCTCCCATCTCCAGCCCCTTCCCTCTGCACGGGGCACTGGCACAGAGCTGGTGTCCATCTGCACCTCCCAGAACAGGAACCAGCTCCGAACCCAACTCCCATCAACACTTTCCAGCCTTTATGCCCCAGAGACTCCAGGTCATCTCACAAAGAGCACTTAAAAGGAGACCTGGGGAATAATAAGCCTTCTAACTTCTGGCTGAAGCAATTTCTGTAAAGCCATGAAATTACATTTGGCTTTTCTTGGGCAGGGAGAGATGAGCAATAGTTCAAAGTCTGGGTGGTCACACAGCAACTGGTGCTGCAGAGAGGTGCCCTTTGGTAAATATGCCAGCAGTAAATTGATGCTGCTTCCAGGTGGTTTCTGCCACTTACTGACAAAAGGAGTGAGTGCTGAGACAGAAAAAACTCAAAATCTCAAGGCAGAGAAGGAAAAGTAAACAACAATCTCAGAAACATTTTTTTTGTAAGTAAAAAACAACCTTCTTTGGACTTGTGCAAAGCAAATTCCTCCTACAGCGTGTAACTTCTTGGTGATTACCCAAAGGCCAGGCTTTAGGATAAAAAAAATATCCTAGTTATGTCCATTGCACTCTTATAATCCACAAAACCTTTGCTGTCAAATGCTGCCAGAGCAATTTAATAAACAGGGAGAAAGCCTTAATGTATTCTGAAACCTGAAAACCACCCATCATTAGCCCCACATGCTGTTTTCCTACTTTCTCTGCTTTAAGCCATTTAGCTGCTACAGATGTTTTTCTTGTAAGCCTGACTTCTGTTTTTATCAGCCTGATTTGTTTTCTGGTATATCACGCTTGATTAGAAAGAGGAAGAAAAACCTTTCACAATTCAGGTAAAACTGCCTTCTTTAACAGGCTGGAAGCTTGAAAAAGATCGTCAGGAGGATCAGCGCAGGTGAATAAATATTCATAATATTGCTCATTATTTATACTTGGTCTCATTTTTGCAGATAAGCTTGAAATTCCACACTTATGACACCATTGCTGTAGCCAGACCTTTTTATTCTGAGGAACACGAGGTTTTTAAAAAACCATCAGTGCAGCACCTAAAAAAATAAAATCAATGTAATATATTCAAACCATTTTGTCTAATCCTGTATGTATACATGTGGCATGTACAACACTAAGATCCTGGATTTTAAAATTATTGGCAGTCAGGAGCACAACACAAGTCTGGGGCATCTGTACTGCGTTGGCTCCTTATGGTCTGGATAAAATAAACTCATTTGGTGTCATTCTTTATTCATTCCTGAGAATTATTTTAAGAAAATAGCTTGGCTAGGTCCCTGCTGGCTGCATATCGTATGTGCCTTAAGAACTGAAGGGAATGTCCAAACAGTGAAGGAACAGGTTATAGCCACAAAAGCAGCTGATTTAATTGAATTTGGCAGAAAGAAAGGTTAGTGGAAAACAGTCAAATAACACAGAAGAGATTAATGTGAGATGCTCCCAATTGTATTTCTCTTAAGAGCTGTTTCACCCAGCGTGGGCAGGGTCATGTTGTGTCGATCTGCTGAGGGAAAATGTGATTGACAACTTCTGGAAAAGAAATTCAGTTTGGTTGTGAAGTTGGAAATAGTAAAGGGGGCTTTTGTCAAAACCAGCTCTGCCTGCAAAGGCTTTGTTTCCCTGACTTGGAAAAGGGCTACATGAAAACAGGTGCAATGAAAAAGATCTCCAGCGCTGTGGGAAAATTAACTGAAATCTTATCCTGTGACTGAAGGATTTTTTTTTTTCTGGCTGGAAATTCTGACCCATGACAAGAAACAAAGGCATTTGAACATGAGCAATATTTGATCTTGCTAATTTTGTATATATTAATAATGTTAAAGATGCAACATGCAGAAAATAAAGACATGCAGTTGATTCAATACTTGACTGTTGTACTATGTCTTGGTGTCGAAGGGCTACAATTCAGACTGAATCTGATGGAAAAAACACTTAGGTCCAGAGCAAAGGACAGTAAAAAAGTTTGTGATAACTTATCAAATGCTACACAGCTACAATTACTTCAATGGTACAAATCACTCACAGAGCAAGATCTAGGATTAATGGAGGATAAAGTGCTATACTCTTCTGAAGGAGACATCTCTGCTTTTTTTACAAGCTAATGATCCTGATGTTTGTATCTAGTTGTATTAGACAAACAGAAAAGAAAGATTTTTTATTAAACATTGTATTAATGGATTTGAGTGAAGTCACAACAGTCACAGACGGGTAATGATGTGTACTCTTACAAAAGAAAGGCCACCAAAATGAAGAACCATTTGCAGAGAGCAGCCTTCATAGCACAGAGCTTCCCATGGAGCTTCCTGATGGCTGTCAGCACTCACTGCTCTCTGAGGTACAGCATTTGGGGAACGAGGAACTGTGATCCCAGGAAAACCTTGACTGCTATATTGACCCATCACAGGTTTGCAATAGGAAGTGGCTGCAGGATATTTGGGCAAGCTTACTTTTGGGTTCAATTATACCCAAAGACCCAGCAGAGAAACAGCACAGTGAGGTCTGAACCCCAACCTCTGGTGACTCAGAGGTTTTGCAGATGCCTTTTGAAGGGTGCCATGGCCCAGCTCCAGCAGGGCTTCACCATCCTCCAGGTACCTGCTCTCTGCTTTGGAGAGTACAACTCACTACACTGCCTGCTCAGAGGGCTTCAGACAAGAGATAAAACACTGGGCAAGCGAGGAACAGGAACACATGACTTCATGATAAACTGAAAAACTGCTGATAAACGAAATGATTGAGACGCCAGGCTGGCAGAGTGCCACTGCGAGAGCTGCTGTGATGAGCAGGGACCTTTTCCTTCCCATACTGAGCCTGTCAGCCTTAATCAGATCTGCCTTAGCAGAGTCTCTGCACATCCAGGTGAGACTCCAAAGAGAGCAGTGGCTGCCATCCGGAGGAAAACTGCTCCGTGTCAGTGGCAGGAGAAGGTCTGGTCAGAGCAGAGCTCCAGAAGAAGCAGACTGATATATGGAGTGTGAAATTAAATGCCCTGTTTATTAATTTGAAAGAGGAGGGAGTAGACCAAGGAGGATTGTTGATAATCCTAAATTGTCCCAGCCGTACAGGGAGACCTTTGGAAGGGTACCTTGGGCCCTTTCTGGTGGCTGTGTATGCCAAGAGGATGGAGCAGCAGCCACAAGCCACTGCAATAATTGAAGGCAAAATTTAATTTTCCCAGATCAGGGCCTTAATCAAGCAGCATTTAATTTCTATGCTTTTTGTCATCTAAGGGATGTGCAGGATCTTTGCAAAGTGTCAAAGGCCTTTAGGTGACCAGGAGCAGGTTCCATCGTAGCAGGGGAAATTTTATAGAGGAACTGGCATGGTAGAGACCCCCTTGACAACCTCCCAGGTTCCTGTAATATGAAATTAACTTCACATTGCCACGAGGTATAAAAGAAGAACTTGCCAACCACCTTTATGGGATGAAATACAATTCTTGCAGTTGCACAATTGGAGGAATGTAGCAGTTTCTTGGCTATTAGCTGCAAGAGGGAATTTCAGCACTTCAGCTCTCTCCAATTCTGGCTGCATTTCCTCTTAAAAAACATTTATGTAGGGAAGTGCTGAATTTCATACAAGAAGCGAAATGACCCCGAATTTAGTAAGCTACATTATCAAATACTCAGAAGTAACACACTGAAATGAAAAATTGCAAAGCATAATTCTGCCAAGATAATTAATCCTTGTTAACCCATGACCTGATCATATATGATGCTGCTCTGACGAGCTTACTGAAACGCTATAAATAATGCCAGCATATTTTATTTTCTTTGTAAGCATAAATATTGACAAATTCATACTCATTAAACTTCTGCAAGCTGAGAATTATTCCTGTTTCTCAAATGGGGAACAGGCAGACGAATTAAGGCTCTTTTTTCAGAGGGATTCTTCCGTTTGGAGAGTCCAGTTGGAGATGCTGAATGCAGTTTTCAGCCTTCTCTGTGCACAGAAGTAAAACTGTATTGATTAAATCCACCTTCACAATGTTACTTCCTTTCCCCCCACCCTCAGCTCAGACCTGTTTCTATGTGCAAGACAGTCCTTTTGCTGAGTTGCACCAGTTCCCTGAGCAGAATTATTCCAAAAAGAAACTTTTTGCACCTGTAAATAAACTGCCTGTAAGTTCTGGGCAGCAACTCATCGCTTTACCCTCAGTGACAGAACCAGCCCAAAAATGTAACTGCAGACTGAGGATTTAGGTACACAAAAAAATTGTTGTGAGACAAGCTGGGGGTGTGGATTTACAGTGCTTTAGGCCCTCCACAGGATCTGCTTCATGCCACCCATCACCTGCCGTAAACCTGGGGTGTCTTATCCCACTTCAGGGTACCATGTGTGAGCTGGAATTTGTTCAGGCTACGTTAGTTGCAAACAATAGTCCTTATTCCAGTACTGACAATTTCTGGCAATTACAAAGGAAAAGGGACACTGTGGGATAAAGAATTCCCTCAAAACAAACTATTTTTCCTTTGGTTGTGATGTGGAATTCAAATGAAACCATCTCATCTGTGGTTCATGCTCCAAAATCTCAGCTGCTTGTACAACTCAAGGGCAACGTCCCCAAAATTGCCCTGGCATTTTCTTCAGAATCCAGTTTAACATCTTATCCCTGTAGCAGATTTAGAAGGAGCTGATGAGATTCTAAGGTTAATACTCTCCAATATAATGGTGAGATGCATACTTTTGGAAAAGCAAATTAGTATTTCTCCTACTCCTACAGAAGTTAAGCTTCTGTGGAGCTGCTCACCTCAGGTTCAGGTGTATGAACTTACACTAAGAAAATGTTGTATGTGTGATGCTGTATTTCCTCCACTTCTCAGACAAAACCATGCTGGGAAGGTAGAAGAACCAGAAGCTGAGGTACTTCACTGCAAGAAAGAAGGAGGGCTGTAACACCAGGCTCCATGTGGACGTGGTGGGACCATCCTCTCCAATGCAAAGGGATTGAGGACTCTGGTCCTTGGTCTCTCCCACAAGAAGCTGGAGGCTGTGATAAGTATGCGTCAAGAATTCTGTGAGATGGATTAACTCCCTGTGGGGAGTAAGGTGAGATCATGAAATGTACTTAATTTTATCATAAGTTGAACTCACATTTGTGTCCCAGAGCGAAAAGGTTTTATCTCACCCCACCAATGGCACTGTTTACCTCTCTCTCTTGGTTAATGGGAGCCGTATGGATTTTTTATTTCTTTTTGCTCATAGGAAACGTCAGAACAGTCCAGATTTAGAGATGTATTATCTGACAGCAGAAACAAAGTGCTGTCTCACACCAGCTGTAACAGGTCCTTACTTTGAGTCATTAAGGTCTCCAACTAAGCCATTAGCCCATGGAATCACTGATGGGAGCCTTTCCCATGGAAAACACCACACACACCACAGAGATCCCATTTTCACTGCTCTGTCTGGAACAGAAAATACCATCCTGTGGTGGCACCTTCTTTGGTCTAAACATTAGAAGGTGCACGTCTGAGGGACGGGAATTACCCTGGACATTCTGCATTGCCTGTGGAGAGATGCCATGAGCAGGGCTCCTGGCACGCTGAGAGGGCAGAGGTGGGCACAGAGGGATAGGATGGATGCAGGAGCAGCTCTTCAGCCAGTTTTCCCACCTGCTCTCCTGTGTGCATCAAGCAGAGCCCCCTGCCCTCGGCTGCGTGGGGCAGGCTGAGCACAGTGGGTTAACAGGGAATTCCTGCTCTAACAAACCCTCCTCTCTCCTGGAAAGCTGCAAAAAGGCCTCTGGTCACGCTCCAGGGGCAGCAGGAGCTGTGGATGCAGGGTTTTATGGGTTTGCTCCTGGAGTGACAGGTGGGGTACATTTGTCTGATGATGTTTTTCAGATCCCTTTCCAAAGGAAGGGAACGTTCAGCCCCGTACCCAGGGGCTGGGTGTGCAGCAGGACTGGGCCTCGGGATTTTCACAAAATGGGAGAAAAGCAAACAAACACAATCAACAGATGGAAACCCTCAGATGGAAGGGGACATACTGGTTATTTATTTAAAGAGCTGTTAAGTCCTAATGGAAATTTTCGAGAACCATTCCATTTAGAACTAGCAGAGGTTTATTTAGCCCATATTTTCTGTTTGTTTTCACTCATTTTTCATGTTAAAGAACATTTGCTACCAGTACTCATCCCCAGAATCTTCAATAGTGTATTCCCCAGCATTACCCTGGTTGCTACGGAGACAACTGAGATGCCACAAACAACAGAAAGCTCTTCTGGTGCAGGAGCAGTGCTCCAAGGACAGAAATAACCCTGGAAAACATGATATCTACCAGCTCTTGCACACAAGCATGGAAAATGGGGGACATCTATGGGACAATCAATGTACTGGACCCTAAGTCTAAACAAAATATTTCCCCAGACCTGCTTCCCTGTTGCCAGCTGCTTTTCAAGCTGCACAAAAGCCACAATCCATACTCCTCTAGACTTGATGCCAAAGAACATTTTCTACCTGGATTTGAATAATGTGAATATATTAATTAAAGTTGATAATGGCTGATAATGATTTCCATCAGCAGTAGAATGTTGCTATATTTATCATTATTTATGAGATCACCGTACCTCACCGTAATTTATACAGAGAAGACTTGAAGTAACGTGACTTGACATCTTAACAACTTTTCAGATCACACCTTTAAAGCCACAGAACGTTGTTTTCTCAGACAACCAGATAATTTCTCAGTAGGGAAAGGAAAGTAAAGAGAGGAGATCAAGCCCCCCAGGTTTCACTTTGATCAGCCTGCCCCTGAAAAGGAGTTGACTTTGAGACTGGCCACAGCACTGGCAAAAAAAATGGGACAATTTAGCATTTGTATTTATTATGGCCATTGCTTTGCAGAACTCAGATATGGTCTGCAGACAGAAGTAAGGCTTAAAGTTAAGAGAGATGTGGGAGAGAGAACAGAAACTCTGTGTGTCTTGTCCTTTCTAAAATCCCTCAGGAGCTGTCCCCAGCTTCCCTGGCCTGAGCAGCAATCCCCCAGGGGTTTGGGGCTGAAAATCCTCCCAGTTCCCCCTTGGACTCAGGGAAAGAGCATCTCTCCTTAGCCCTTCACAATGGAACCTTTGGCAGCAAGAAGTAAGAAGCATCTTGCAAAGGCCAGAGGAGGCAGCAGGAAGAAATCTGGAAGATGTCTTCTTCAAACTCTTGGGCTGGATGAGTGGGCAAGGACTGGATCCTCCCTCAAGGAGGCAGAGAGGGGATGATCCCACTAAGGAAGCATCCAAATCCTCACACAGTGGAGGGTCAGTAAGGTCTACAACCCCGTGGGGTGGAATTCAGGATTGCCCGGTTCTCAGTCTGGATGCAGGAGGCATTTTTCCTGCTGCTGCTGCTGCTGCTCAGTGGGGCTCCTGGTGGGGAAGAACCTTCCAGAAGAAAAGTTAAAGAGTCAGACACTGAACATGAGGCACTCACAATGCTTTCACAGTGCTTTCATGGAAGTATAACCTAAAACCAGCTACACTCCATCTGACTCTAAAAATTCTGTTTTATATCAGGTCATTGGCTATAGACACGCGAGCGAAAATTCTGCAAAAACCCACCAAAATATCAAAATAAGCATTTCCTATAAAACAGGTCTTAGTGATATAAAATTTATAAAACATGAATTCATAAAATATGCAAACCAGGTTCACTTTTAGCTGGCACGGCCAAAACTCAGAAACATCAGTAACTGACAGACTGAGGGCAAAACAGTTCATAAAACAAGAATAAAACCATCCAGGAGCCCCCTAATCTCTCAAAGGTGCTGACATGACTGCTTTTGGTTTCAGCAGACCGAGGCACAAAGACAGAACAACAGGAATCTTCTTAAACATTTGTTGTTAAGGTAAATCTAAAATGATTGTCTAGCACAATGTTAATTACATTGTACAGCAATCAAAACAGAGACGCCGAGTCTAATGAATCCCTACTCTCACCTTTGGAACTGAACTGGAGTGTCTTGTTCACCTCCTTATTAGCCCATAAATATTCTAATTAGGAAGCAACTCCAGATGAATAGGATTAGCAATAAGGACATTTTAGACTAGGTACACAAGAGATACTCAAAACTCTCATGTCTTATCTAAGGCTCTCCTGACATTTATAATCATGTAGAAACGCTAAATTTACATAGCTCTGCCTAATTAGACATGGTTGCAATTATGTTTGTGGGCTTCCTTTTTTTCCTGCCCAAGTATAACTTACACTGTCAACACAGGAAGCAGGAACTGAATAGAAGCTCAGCAAGAAATAAAAGTGTTTTCTGCTATTTATTTTTTCCTGGTTTTAATTTGAAATTCATATTTCTAAGCTTTTTTTTTTTTTTTCCGATTCCAGGCAAGAACTGGCTGTTATGGATCCAAGTCCAGATCGCTGCTGCTTTAGATGTAAAAAAATGTGCTTTTTTTAGATCATCAGCATCTCAAGAGCAGGACTAAACCAGGCCAAATTCTGCAAAAGGTGACATGTTCTGCCTGCAGCAGGTGGGTCGCTCGTGCTCTTGGTGAGAGCAAGAAACAAAGAAACTTGTTTCCTTTGAAAACAGTAAGGTCCCTGAAATTCTCACCCTGCTTATGAATTTTGCTAACTGCCCTGGGGTTTTTTGTCTCAGTCCCTCTCCCCCTCCTGAACTTGACATTTCTACAAGAATCCTGTGTTTATCTTCCTTGGCCTTCAGAAAGCTGGTGGGAAGCAGGTAATCCATCACGTTGTATTTCTGTGCAGCAAATGTTGGCATTATTGGGCAGAGATTTGATAAATGATGTGTACATTATAAAACTGAATTTCAATATATTGTCTTTGATGTCCATAATCACAGATAGAGTTCTTTCACCTCAGCTCAAATATAAATCAAAGTAAGTTATATGCACTCAATTCAACGTGCTTACAAATTCCTCTTTCAGAACTGAACCTTAGTCATGAAAACTCATCTGTGTCAGCAGACTCACCTGCACAGAGCTCAGGCTGCAGCCAAGGTGGGTGGAGATGCCCCTGCATTTAAACCCTCAGGACTGGGATATAGGGAATTCCCAGGGCAAACATCCACAAATCCTTTTTACTGACTGCTAGATGTCTAATTATCTCTACTTCTAAATACTTTGTTTATTAGAAAGCCAGCATCTTATTTGACTCCCACATCATGTTTCAAGCTCCATGCCAATGATCAGGGAATCATGGAATCATGGAACAGCCTGGGTGGAAGGGACCCTAAAACTCATCTCGTTCCACCCTCTGCCATGGGCAGGGACACCTTCCATTATCCCAGGTTGCTCCAAGCCCCATCCAACCTGGCCTTGGACACTTCCAGGGATGGAGCAGCCACAGCTTCTCTGGGCACCCTGTGCCAGGGCCTCCCTACCCTCACAGTAAAGAATTTTTTCCTAATATCTAATCCAAACCTGCTCTCTTTCAGTTGGAAGCCATTAAATGACTCATGCCAGCAGAGTCACAGAGCCCTTGGAAGCCACGCTGCCTGGTGGCAGAGGTCAGTGGCTCCAGGCAGAGCAGGACTAAAGAAAACTGTCTTAATAAAGACTCCCGAGGAATGAGAAAACAACCAAAGAACAGGATGAAAACCTCCTGTTTCCAGCTTCACTGCTTGGAACGTGGGAGAGGTGGAAAAACAACAGTTCTGCTCCATCAGGTTTATAGAAGCCAAAATTAAACAATTAGGAAACCAAGTCTCCTCCTTCAGCAAACTGAAGCGAAGCAGATCATGCAGCAAACTGACCCTCGTGAGCTCTCCAGGCTGTTCCTGCACGGCCCACACTGGGAACATCCAGCAAGGCAGCCCAAAAGCCCAACTGCAGCCTCCCAGTGAATTCCACGCTCTGGCTCCATGGAGCTGAAGAGCGGGGGTGTTCCATGAATATCTGCTCCTCAAAGGATGTACCCAGCACGTTTTCTCTGGCCAGGACATCAGCCCTGTGCCTGCTTTCTTATCAGGCTTTCTGATCAGGGCTTGTATCGGTCAAGGCAGTCAGACCTGAGAGCCTCTGATGACAGCCCAAGGAGCTGAAACAAAATCAATAACCATAGAAACCCCATCCCATCCCCTGCTCTGCTGTATTTAAGATCAATCAATATGCATAAACGACCAGTGCCAGGCACATCTGCACTAGTTGTGCACATAATCAACTTTGTCTTGTCTCAGCTTAATACAATTTTCCACCATATTAGCAGCCTTTATGATATCCTGTCTTTTCAAATCGACGTGATTCAGAATCACTCCATAGTTCAATTGGATTACTGGAGTCGCGCACAGACCCACACTCACATCTCCCCCCAAAATCCGCTCTCGGTGACGGCCTCTCCTCACTCCACCGAGGTTGGGATTACAGCCACGTTTAAAGTGTTTGCAAGGAGGTGACATCCGAGGCCACAGCCAGCTTCCACCGACACCCCTGGCAGAAGAATGTGTGTGAGTGTACGTGTATTTAACACACTGGAAAAAAAAATGAACAAACTTATCAAATGCCATGCTGAAGCATCCATTAAAAACTGCACACACTTTTAATGACTTGGGTGAGGGTTGCTGTTGCATAAATTTATTTAACGTTAATGTCCCTAGTTTGCTGTAAATTTCACACTGTGAAATTACCAGGGCAGTTCTAATGGAGCTGAAGCCTCCAGCTGCACTCCATGATAAAGGAGGAAATAATTATGAATTCCTCCGGGAAGCCAAAGAAAGTCAAAGATCTCCTTCGAAACTGCTCCCAGCTGAGCTGCTCATCAGCCAGCTGAGGAGGTGCAGAGCCGCTCCCAGCGCCGGGGGAAGTGGGATGAGCAGGACGCTCCCGCTGACGACGGCACTGCCATCAACTGACATTTAATTTGGAAGGATTGAAAGCTGGTGTCTGCAACAACTTCTGCCAAGAAACATTATGAACAGTCAAGACAGAGCATGGAAGTGGTTTTATGTTCCAAGTTGGGATGATACTGTGTAATTTTACATCTAATCACCTAGCGCGAGACATAACCGGCACACGCAGCTCCAAGAGCTCGTGCCTGCAGCTCTGACAGATGCCTGGATCATCAGAGGATGCTGCACTACATGAGTTGTGCCATCCAGGATGGCATTCTCTATAACCCTTCAAATCCAGAGCTAACAGCCTTTGCAAGAGTTTACAAGAGTGGAAAAAGGAAACTCCTCTCTTCCACCCTCCTTAATCTTCTATCCCTACAAATATCTCTCCCTTTCATTTCTGTTCTTCCCTGTTTCTTCTTGTTTTCTCCACACCACCATGGGCTCGTCTGGCCAACAGTGCTCTCCCTGCAGCAGGAGAGCCCACCTGGACAGTGAGCAGCTGGGGCACACCTGGAGACCCCAGCCCCTGCCTCCTCCCCACCACCACGCTCCTTGCCTAGCATCCTCCCTTCTGTCAGCTTGGAATTCAGGCCCCATCATGAGCAAACCAATCATGGCTCACCTCTGAAATGATAAAACAACTCATTCCTGGTAAAGGAATCAGAGAAATGTAGGGAAAAAAAACACCTAATGGGGCAGACAGGCAGTATTTATTCAGTTGCTCTGGGTGCGTCACTCATAATAATGTCTTGCAGCGTACTTCAGGCTTGTTTCCCAGGAACAAATATAATTCTTATTTATAATGCAACAAAGGATAAAGCAGGTTTCCTGATTCTGATAAGCGACTCTCTGATTATTTCTTCAATAAAAACTGTCACATCTTTCAGATTATTCTTTCATGTTTTATTCTGATTTGGAACAGAGACAGCACAGACGAGCATCTCTGCGCCTTGAGTCACTTGGTTTATTTCCTCATTTATAAAACCTGGGGACCTGCTAGAGAGCACTTCAGTGGTGCTTAAGGACTTTTGAACTTCATGGACTGGACTTGCAGCAGTGAGTAACCAACGGCTGGCTCTGGTGAGCATCACCCTCGATCAGGTAATTGATCTGTGAGATGATAGCGTGGGTGGAGGGAGTGAGGCGCTATCGCCTCGGATCGCGACAAAGGGCTCTCCTGGAATAGCAAACACCAGCCCTTCCCAAAAAACAGCAACCCAAGATGCTGCTGGGAAGCCTGACAGCAGGATGCCTGCTCAGTGCATCAGCAACGCTCCAGACACTGGCTTGATGTACCAAAATGGGATGAAAAACGTGAAATGCAATGTGATCACCTCTTTGGACTTTCTGCTTGCATTCTAATTTCTCTGCAAAATATGTGCCATATTATTTACTGAGTCTTCTTTTAAGGTAGCTGTCACCATACGACTTAGAAACTCCAAACATACTAAGAATGGGATTTTCTGTGTCAAAATGTCCCATTGAAATTCAGACACCTCCTTCTCACAGTCTGTGCAACACTGCGAAGCAAACAGGGCCCGGACCTTATTGGGAAAAAATCCCCAAACAAATGTTGTGTTTATGTAATGATGTATTTATTTAGGGCCACTTCAATCAGATACAGCTGGTTAGACTTGAAAATAACTGCATGCGAAAACGCAAACAATAATTTATGTAACTTTAAATGAGTTTTTGCAAGATATTTTGATGCATTTTCCTTGAACGCTCCCCTGCACATCTGGATATGAAGTCTGTAATTTTGCTTTCCTTGTTCCCTGTGGAAGTTGTATGGAAAGGACTATGCCTGTGCCCCTCTCTGAACTGCCCTGGCACAGCGTCTGGGGTCAGCAGAGTAACACAAAATCCATTTCTCAAATGTGTCAGTCAGCCTTTGAAGATGCTGATACTGCAGGCAATGGTCACTCCGAGTTACATTAACAGCTCTTCCTGCAAACACTGGAATTAGTTTTCAGAAGAACATCCCTAAATACCCATTTTGATATGGTTGGATGACAGTAGTGGCAGAGACCAT
This sequence comes from Edolisoma coerulescens, assembly GCA_013397115.1. Taxonomy (NCBI): domain Eukaryota; kingdom Metazoa; phylum Chordata; class Aves; order Passeriformes; family Campephagidae; genus Edolisoma; species Edolisoma coerulescens. The sequence continues at coordinate 222,058 of VWZW01001528.1, forward strand.
ATAGAGAGCTGAAGGGGCCTGAGGATGAAAACTGGTGGAGAATATTATGACAAAGTGGTTTTTCATCACGAGACACTAAGAGTGGAACTGCTCCCAAGGACGGGCTCTTGAAAGCTCTCCCCCACTTGGAATTTATTTTTACATTGCAAAAGAGTCCTTTTTAAAACCGTTTTAATGGTCTGAGCTAGCTTTGACAAAAATTGATCTTCTAAAATGTCAAACATCATTTTAAAAGACCAATATCAATGTGACATTTTTGCAGCTATTAAAACAAAAATACTGAATCTCTCCAGATTTTTTTTTTCTGACTGGTAATTACAATTTAAAAAATTCAATATTTTGTCCTAATCTGGGGGTGGGGAAAGTGTTGTGGGGCATTTCCTGCTTAATCAAGATAATTTACATAAATGATTGCTGATGCTTCAATTTCTGATCTGATGGATAGAGCTGAGAGATTCTCCTGCTTTCTGCTTTAGGGGTTTTCAGAGATGTGACCATGGCCAAAGGAGCTGGGGGTGGGCTACCTGTCCAAAGAACCATCCAATGTCCTGCAGGTTTCCTTGGTCTTCAGATTATTTTTCTAGGGAATTTTGCTCAACTGCTTTGCCAAGAGCTGATACCCTGAAGTCATGAAGGCACCCAGTGCCTCTCCAGCTCTCACTGGTGGAAGCTGCTCTGCTGCTCATCTGTAGGGCAGATTTTCTGATAGTGCAGAGCACTGGTAATGCTTTCAGATTGTCTCTTTATGCTCAAATATGCTTTCTTTCAAACCACATCTAGCTGCTGATTTACCAGCAAATACTGTTCATTACCTTCTCTGTCAAACATTGTCTTCTGATATCAAACGTACGGGGGGAGGGAACTGCACATAATTTACAAATCCAGTAATGCATTTCCCATCACACTCCTATGCATTGCCATGGCCACAAAAAGATGGAATCAGCCAAGATGAAAGCATTTTCAGGGCTGAAGTTTAATGGCTAAAATAATTGCAGAAACATACACATCTCCAAAACAAACCACTTCCAGAATGAATAATGCGTGGAGTATCCTCTCATCTACTACTTCACAGCAGCACAGGCTCCCCTGTGAGCAAAACACACACAGTATAGGGTAGGGTATTTCAGTCACAGCAGACCTCTGTGGCTGGGCCAGCTCTACTCTGCTGCAACCAAACCACAGGCTTTGCCCTGAGTTCAAGAGACAAGGATGCTGCTCTTCTGATCACTCTGAAATTCACCTTCAGAAGGTGACCACAATGCCTCCTAAGTAGGCATTTTATCTGGCATGTTCCCACTTGGGTGGCATCAAACCCTCCCTTTAGAACAGCAGATACCTGGCAGAAAAGCTTCCCACTTCTACAAGAGTCACTGTTGACTTACAAACCCTGATTCCCACCCTCAGGCAGCAGAAATCAGTCTGGCCAGTTTACCCCTCTTTGGGCATCTGCCCAAACCTTTAACCAATAAAACAAGATTCTTCCCCATAAACTGAGGCAAATTCCATGTTGGTATGAATATGAAACTACAATCTATTTATTTTTCAGACAGATGTATAAATAAGACTGGAAAGACCAACTTATTGAACATCTGGATAACATGAGTCACTGCATTTTTATGCAATTAGTTCTCCTTCTCAATTTGAGCCATCAGATTTAAGGTCACTCAGTATGTGACCTGTTTAACTGAAAACCACATTTATTTTTCTAGAAAGGCATTTGGAACAGAAAGCATTTTAAGTGCAAAAAATGAATAGCTTGAATAAAACATGATTGTACTGACATGTACTCTATTTAATGAGGATTTCTTACACAAAGTCCTCAGTATTTTTAAAGAACTGGAATAACAGAACAACAATAAAAGGAAAATATTTAGCCTAAAAATTGGAAGAAAAATGGTGAGGTTACCATGACAAAAGAACAAACTGCCTCACTGCTTCGGCTCTGCTGCTACAAGCTCCTGGATGCTTTAATGTGCAATTTTGGGAAGAACAGCACACAGCTCCATCCTGCCTGCATGTGACACCTTGCTGGCCTCATCCACGAGCCCTCTCTCAGCCTGCAGTGAATGGAGGACAGCCCAAACCTCGGTACCTGATGTTGTGATTATTTATAGCCAGCTGATAAATGCTCACAAGTGTCTAACAAGAACAGTCCTCCCCTTCAAAGAGCCACCTTCTGCCACCTTTCTGGATACTAATTAGTACAGAACTCAAGGAAATAGACAGTATTGGTGGTGCAGAACAGCAAACGCCCACATTTTGGTCCCTGTGCACACATTTCTGTATTTTTGGAAGTATTACATCCTCTGCAAATACAAACGCCATGATCCTGACACTGTTCCAGATGAGATGCACTATAAAAACACTAGATACATCACAATTTAAATTATACTTTACAAAGCATGTAACAGCCTCTCTGCTATTTACACTGAGAACTTTCTATTTTAAGAATATTTCAGAATACAAGACTCTGTTTCTGGTCTTCTGACAGTCACAGTCCCTTGCATTCAAGCTGCCTTCTTCTTATGCCCAGTTCAGAAAAGTCACTGATGCAGGGTGAAACATCCCATAAACTCACTCATGCTCTGGCAAATGTGTTGAAGATAGTATTTAGGAAAGAAATGTAGCCAAAGATGCTGACAGCAATGAAATCTGCTATTGAAAAGTAGTACTAGGTCTAGGAAGAAAGAGTTAACAAAGCCTCTCTTTAAAATGCTAATAACAGACAATGGTCTGTGGATAAGTTAATTAGTGGAGCCAGCTTGTGTTTAATTATTTCACTTGACCTGGCACAGATTTAGACAATAATCCCTTTAAAGAGGGGAAGGGGCTGTTGGAAAGTATGTGATGTACCTACAGAAAAAGTTTAAATCTGCCTGAGCTGAGCAGGTAGTCTTCTATCTAAAATTGGAATGATACACTCTTCTCCACTGTAAGACAAGCTCAAATAGAAAAAGAAATGCAGGTCTGAACCAGAGAGATTATGCTAAGGACCTGGTGAGCTTTCCACTCTGATACTTAACTTTTTTTCCTCCTCCCTATTCAGCTGGGATTTGACTACTGAATAATGTATAAACCAACCCACTGTAGTCAGAGGTGGGATTTCATGAGCAACTTGAAACAAGTGCAACCAGACTGTACCAGAACTCTCTGAACATATTAAAATGTGTGTGAAGAAAGAAAAGGATCTATGGACTATTAGTATATGTGGAATTTTCTTACAGGAGAGGCTCTGAAGATTTCCATATTTAAAGGAAGGGAACTAATTAGGTGGGGTATCAGTCCTATTCTTGCTCAGACTCCAAAATCGGATCCAGTTACACTCAAAGCTTTGTTTTATCCGAATGGTTCAACCCCAAATCATGCAGCTTTTCAATTTGGTAACATCTCTTCAATAGCTCACCCAAATATGAATAAAAAGTCATTACAGTTCCACATGTGAGTCAGTACAGCCTCCTCCAGAGGCTCCAGCATCTATATGCTGGCAATACCAAAAGCAAGCCAGGTGTATAAAGAGAGTCTAAGCCAAATGGGAGAAAGAATTAAAAATCCAAATTGGGAGCTACTCTGGCAGGCAGTAAACAGTGTCACAGGCACTGCCTGAGTGGGAGGAAACTCTTTGTGTCAGCCAAAGGGCAGGAGTCCCTCTTGGTGGAATGAGCTCCATGGGAGATGTAAACTGGCTGCAGGTTTCCACTGACAGCCCAGTTCTGCGGCCGGAGCATCCTCCTGTGCACATCTTCCAGAAGGACACAGAGAGCACTGGGACCAGAGCTGAAAAACTGCACACAACAACCAGACCAATAAAACCAGCCCTACTGCTCTGATTGATCCTCTTTATTAAAAATGTAATCTGATGGGGAATGAAAGGCCTTAGGACAGGACAGGACAGGGCCAAGACGAGTGCAAGCAGATCCCACAGGCAGGCTGAGCTCGCACAAACTCACAGCCAAACTGTGCCAATGTACTCTCAGTTTGTACAGCCAGATGATCTCCAGCCTGTTACACTTGTGTCCTCATCATCCTCCTGGTGTACCTTTTTGGGAGATAAATACCATGGCTGTTTTGCTGTCTGCTCATAGGACTCCCACAGGTTTCAAGCTATTTACCAGCCTCTTTCTTTGAAAAGCTCTTTTATTCCTTAAAAGTGTCTCCTATCATCTCCACTTTTCTTTTTTTTTTTCCCTTCTCATGCTATTTTCTTCCAAGGCCATGGCTCAGAGCCCTTCCTCTATCAGTTTTACTAGTCTATCTAGCTATCAGGCTTTTTTAAAGGAAAAGTAATCAAAAAACCCTTTCCATACACAGGAGCTCTAAAACTGATTGTCAGCTTCTCGTTTAGAGAGTTGCAGCAATCATGCAGAAGACCAAAAGGTACAGAACATTCCAGAAACACCCACCAGAAATACACACGGGCACTGCAATTTGAGGAGCTCAGATGGGGAGACGTATTCCTCCTGGGAATTGTGACAAGGCTTAAGAACCACTATTATTTCTTTCTTAATTAAAACAAATGGTGTGATTTCTATGACAAGGTTTTGCTCACATCTTTCCCACCCTGCAACGAAGGCTATGAGGGATCCTTTAAGCAGTGCTGGACCAACATTGCCCAGAGCAGATTCGAGCCCTTCTCCTCTGCTAACTTCTGGTATCTCGAATTACTACAAGTGGCCCTCCACTGAGTGCACAACACACTTCCAAAGCACTAAACAGGGTTAATAAAATGAATCTTCTTCACTGATGAGTGGTAGTGCTCCTCACCATAATTTGCTGAAAAAGGTCATTCTTGTCTGTAATGAGAAAATGAAATGCACTGGAATGATGGAGCAAACTCACATCAGTCCTATGTACAATGGAGAAACATAAACCAGAATCCAGCATAAATCTGCTGGCTAAATTCAGCTTATGGCTAATCAGCTCTTCCTTTGACAGGATATGCTGCTGTGGAAATGGGATAATTTTATAACTGAATAATTTAACCAGTTTTATCTTTAAGTAATGATTTCAGGCATATTAATACATAAAGCTTCAGTATTTACATTTTGGTTACATGGCCCTGAAAAATTACAAGGTATCAGGGATAACGTAGCATTCAGTGATAAACGACGTGCATAGAGTGGATTTCATCCCTCAGAGTGACTTTGTGCTCCACAAATCCCGGGATGGCACGAGGCTGCCAGGCAGACAGCAAGGGCAGAGCCTGTGGTGTGACAGCACGAGGGGAAACTGCTCCTCAGCGGCAGAGAGGAACTGTTTCCCAATGTGTCAGAAACACATTAGGGCCAAGGCTGGGAGGGACAAGTAAAACACAGTCTGACAGAGGATGCTGAGGTATTTTACCTGCTTATCCCTGCTAAGACTCTGGTAGTTTATGTCTGTCTTGAAGACATGTTCCACAAGGACTCCCAATCACTATTCGAATGCCGTGAGAAGTGGAAAAGCCACTTAACCCTGGAAGTCTGTTACAGTCCTTCATCATCTCAGTCATGGGAAAACACTCTGGCAGCCTGCAAGTCTGGAAGCTAAATACAGGGACTCGTGGTCCAAATTCATAGAAATGGATGTGCCTCGCTGGCAAAATAATTACTAATCCCTCACTCTGGTTCTCCTCCTGTGAGTTCAGCTGTGGAGGCATTTTCCTGCACATGTTTTAATGCAGTGATATGGGAAGTTCATCTTGAAAAGCAAGATACTCGTGGCTCTGCGGAGTCTAACAACCTTGTTTTAGTTCTTCTCTGGAAAAAGTAATGAAAAGAACACGAAAACCAGAATCCCTCTCACTTTAAAGAACTCCTGTAATAGATACAAATAGCAAACAGGGTGGATGCTGGATGGTGCTTGTCAGAAGGTGACATGCTTGTAGCAATTCTGCATCACTCCTCCCTGCTCCTCAGAGAAGGCTAATCTGACTGAGGAAAATGGGAACAGAAGCTCTCAGGATGCAGTCAAGCCATTTAGATGTCACTTTCCCTCATTCTTTGTGTTCTGTCAGTACACACACACAAGCGACAATCTGCCCAGGTAAACTCATCCATCACTCCTGTGGTGTGGGATCCTTCAGCCTCACGCTGCAGCAGATGTTCCTCCAGCCCTGCTCGGAGGAGGAGAGGCAGCTTTGCAGAACATCACATTGATATGCAGTGAGGGAAATAATTAACATGGGCAGTGGTAATTTAGAACAGAATAAGTTCCTTTTGCTGTGTTCCAGGGGTGGATGAAGGATTGAAAGCTGCTGGACTCCACTGTCAGAGGGAGGTTTCCTGGTACAGAAAGCCAGGCTCAGCCTGAGTTACCTGTTGGTTACACCTGGATGATTGTCTGGCTGGAAGAGACAAACCCAGATTAAACCCACTGTATTTGGGTAATCTCAGACCAGTGGGTGTCTATCCATGGGAATGTTTCACAGCAGTCTCAATGGCTAAAGTCATTCCTGCACCAGGGCAATGCCTTGTTTACTCCCAGCCAGCATTTGAATGAACAAGGAGGTTTTGAAAAGCTATTGCAATGACCTAGAGATAAATGTACCCAAAGTAGTTACTGCAGATGGTAAAAAACATCCCTGCTCAGTGTTTGGAGCAGTGTACAGTTGTTTTTCTTTCTTTAACATAACATTTCAAATTCTGCACTATCAGAAATGTCTAGCTGCACCAAAACCAGAGTGCTGGAAAAGAAATCAACTGTCTCTGCTAATAAGAAGAACTTCTCTTCTTCCCCACAAAAATCCTGCCATTTCATTCATAAATAAAATAAGCCTCTAACTCAGTTGTTGGCAGGCTCTCCCTTTTATCTTTCACTCACTTGAGAAGGACCAGCAACATCACGTTTTTGGAAAGCCAAGCACAGTAATCATAGAATCGGATTTCATGTATTTTTAAAAGCATTTGCAGCAGCAGAGATCCAATCACTTTTAAAAGAAATACAAACATACAGAAATCTGGAAGAAGCAACTCAGTGCTCCTGACTGCCTTCATTTCTCCGACACCAGATGAATGTGCTGGGAAGGGACTCCTTTCTAAGGGACATCTCAAAAAGTTAGCAACATTACACTACAAGCACCGCAGTGTTGAAATACTTATTATCTCAAATAAACCTGGATGACATTTGAGATGTCTCAACATTTATTGGCCTGCCAGCAGAGCCTGGGATCAACCACCTCCTTTTCTCTCATTCCTTTCTTTTTTTTCCCTCCTGCTTGCTCAAAGTCGGTGTTCATAAAGTATTTAGGGGAAGCTCTTCAGAGGATGATATTGCCTATACTATACCCCCAGTGCAGGTTTACTGTGCTACTGAGACAGATATTCTGCCACCAGAGAAATCAGAATTGGTGATGGGGTTGAATTACTGCACCAGGAGCACCATCAGACTGACAGTCTGGGCTTGATCCCACCTGGGACACTGGGCTGAGAGGAAAGAACGAAGTAACACGTGGAACAGAGCCAGCTGCTTTTGCAAGGTTATACAGAGAAATGTTACTTTTCAGGATGGAAAACAAAAATATGAATGTTCTGCTTGTTTCTGAGACCCAGATGACCCTTTCTTACCTCCTGCAATTTTCTTTCCAGTGGAAAAAAAACCCCCAGCTCAATGAAATGTGGAATTCAGATGTGCTGCTAAATGAAGCTGTCAGGGCAGTGTCTCCTGCAGTACCACCCACTTCTGCAGCAGCCTGCCATAAATTAAATCAGCTGCCATGGTCCCTTCCTACCCCTGAATTTTGTCACAACCTGTTCATCTCATGCATTTACAGCGTTGCCTATAATCCACACCTTTTGTGCTCCCACCATCACATCATTTTTCCCTCCTAATTTCATTAAATCAGCTACAGATTTCCTACGTCACTCTGATGTTTTCCAGGATTACAGCAAGTACCTGCTTTTAAAATTCTCATCAAAACCTGGCTGCCTGAATGTACTCCTGAACCTCTGATGGCTCTAAATCCCCATCATTTTCCCTCCTAGTTCAAGGGATAGGGGTTCCTTTGTTCCACCCTTGGCATTTCCCACCTTTAGGCATCCAGGCTTACATCAAGGCTGTTGCTAAACTGTGTTCCTTTAATAATTTTTATGAAGTGCAGTCCAATTAACTTTATCTTCCTTGGGGATCCATTCAATTAAGTGCAGTCATAATGAGCGAGTGGACACAGAGCATTGTCACCATATTTACATCCAGATTAATGGGAACCAGGTAAGATAACTTTAAAGCCATCAATATTTTAATACTTTGGCTTTTGGTTGTGCTATCTTCACATTTAGGAGAGACCAGCACAGTCGGAGAAGCTGAGTTTTTAATTGCCTCCATGGTTTGTGGAAATGGGGGTTTAGAAACAGCAGCAAAAATACATGACTTTGTCTTAAAATAGGTTTCTTTCAGGTCAAACAAAACACTTCTCATGACATAAAACAAGCTCAAACTTCATCCAGTTTGCTCTTTCATGGATTGAAGGTAATGTAGGAAAACAGCAAAGAACCAATATTTAAGTGAAGATGCTGAGAACATCGGGAAATCTCACTTAATGAGCATGCAACAGAAACGCTGAGCTAGGAACACCAGTTCCGAAGTGACTTTTCTCCCTTCTGAAAGACAAATGCTGGATCTGGAACATGGACCTGTCTCTCAGACGTGGAATAGCTCCGGAAGTTATTTTTACACCTGCTTTGCATTGCAGAAACAAGGGAGAAGGGTCCAATGGAGACTGAAAACCTGGTTCTGTATCACCACAGCTTAACTTAATCGTGTCTCAGGCACTGATAAATGTGTCAATAAGCATTTGGAGAAATAACTGGTATCCAGGGAATTTATCTTGGTTATAGTTGTTTCAGCTGAATAGGTCAGATTTGTTAACATTTTAATTCACACAAATCTGCATTCCAAATATTGCTCTTCGTCTCCTTTTCCTAACGACAGGGAAATGTCAGCAGCAACCCCAAAATTCACTCCACTAATAGCTTCCTCAAGTTTTCAGGAAAAACAAACAAAAACAAAAAACCAATCTGTGGTACAGTAATGGGGGTGTTTAAACACAATTTTCAATTTAGACACAATACAACTTCATGCTAATAAACCAGAAAGTTTTGCCAATTCTAGCTGTAATCCTGAAAGTAGGAGAGTGAGCTGGGAATAAGCCTGCCCCGTAGCTTCAGGGCAGCCCCAGGATTATGCCCAGAGCTGGTTGTTCTGCCTCTATCCAAGTGTCCCTTGCCCAGCCTCGTACTCAGCTTGGGATACTCAACACCAGATTCCCACACACAGTGTGCCAGCTGTGATTTCCTGGACCCTGTGCACAGGGGAACTCACCTGAAGCACACGGTTCCCCAGCAACTTTTTAAAATACTTCAGATGCAATGAGAGAAACACGAAAAAAGACAACCATTCTGCCTTATCCTTTCCCCCTAATTATTACCTGCCTCTTTTTTAAGCTGATTTGCTGATACTAAAACCTCTCTCCCACCAAGTTATCCCAATCTGTGTTTCTGAAATTAATATAAACCGACGACCTTTCTCTGCCCACAAAGCCCTACATTAAAATGCTGGCCCCCACTGATGTCAGGGGGGCAATAATAGTTCTTTCATTTCCATAAAATCAGCATTTTCCTGCCAGAATTCCAATTTCTCCTCCGAGTACTCTGCTACCATCCCCCCGGGCGCTGCCAGCAATCTCTCCAGCACTTGTTTCTCCTCTTCCACTGCAAGCCTGCCGCAGGCTCCAGCACTGCCTGGGATAATCTACCTGCTTAAGATTCAGCCAACTTCCCAGCTCTCGGAATAAAAGGAGTAGGGAAAGGTCAAATCTGCCCTAGGTTGTGCTTGCAGAGTCTGCCACGTCAGGTGGGAAGGAGCAGGCGATGGAGCTCCTCCTGCTCCCCCAGCTCTGCTTCCCGTCTTCGCACCTGGAGAGCTCTCTGCTCTCCTGACCTTCTCCTTGGAAAGCTGTTTCACACAGCGTGTCCCCCCTGGGCCAGCTCGCCCTGAAACGGTGCCGAGGGCGAGCCCTGCACTGCTCCCAGCCAGCATTCCCAGCCAGCATTCCCAGCCAGCATTCCCAGCCAGCACTCCCATCCCATCCCGAGTGTTCCGGCGGCTGCCCCGGGGCTCCACACGTGCTGCTGAGCTGCTGCCGGGCCTTTTATCTGCTCTCAGCAGCTGCCTTTGGGATTCCTCTCCGAGCTGCTCTGAAGCAAAAAAGCAGCCCCAGACCTGGGAATGAAACAGGCACAATCCCTGGCAGGGAATGTCTCCTGACTGGAGCCTGGCACAGCACTCAGCAGTAGGGCTGAAAGTGTGCTGCTGGCCTGAGGGGCACAGGAAAAATCTCCAAGGTGCTGGAGGCTTCACCCCTCAGAGTTTAGGTCCCAGGCCCACATGTGGGGACTCCTACTTGCTCTGTCCCTGCCATTGTCACAGGGAGGAAAGGAGAGAAAGAAGAACAAAACCAGTTTCTGGTGCTTTCTCTCAGAAATGCAGCACACTAGGCTCTCCCAAAATGGGCTTTACTGGACTTGTTACCCCTGGAGACTGCCTGAATATAAACATCCGAGCCTCAGACTGTGCAAGTCCTTCTCTCCATACTCTCTGTGGCCCATGGCTCCATGAACAAATGATCCTTTCTATCATTTAGTCGACCGAGCTCCCCCAGTTGCATTGAGCAGGTGACACTCCATGACCTGCACAGCCCAATGGGGAAGAAAAACAGAACTGAAGTTCTGGGGTTCTCTCCCTTTACACCCATTGGCCCCATCCCCTCTTTCCCCACTCACTCCATCCCACCACTGACACTGCATTGACTTTTGTTTAATGTGCGAGGTATAAATGCTTTGTCCTTGAGCTACACCCACAACCAAGGAGGCAGAGCTCTGGCAATCACACCATATAGTTTACACTGGCAGAGTATTTTTTTGTCAGTAAAAGTGAAATTTCTTCTGCATTTGGAAAAGCTGCACATTGTAAAATGCCAGAAAGAAGAGGCACTAAAGGCAGAACATCACACAAACCCCAAATCACTGGAAGACATTTTACTAGTTTGGAAATGACACAAGGACACAAAGAGTGCTGAGTGCAGGCTGTGTTCCTTTTTCCAGGGATAACATGCAAAGAACTAACCAAGACAGGTCTAGAAAGGGCTATGGATGCCTGGCACTTTATTGTCCCCCAGCAGAAGGGGGACAAATGACCATTTATTCGGCCCCCTTCACTTCCTGGAGTATTTTCTACATCTTTGAGTTTCACAAACTTATGAAAGGAAAATATCAGCTCTGGGAGTTTGAAGATTCTCTCAGGGTTTCATCGACTGATATGGATTAAGACAAAAATACTACATCAAAGCCACAATGTCCCACAGTAGCTGCAGAAGCAAAGACTGTGATCTCCACACCTCAACTCGAGCTTTTAGAGGCTTGGGATTAAAGACACAGTTTGGGCTTTTCACGTCAGCAACCCTCAACAACACCTGGTAAGACGGTTTCAAACTCACCTCCCTGTCGAGTCCAGCAGCCACGGTGACAATGTCCCCTGTCTCGCTGTTGATGGTGAACATGTTTTGTGAGGGGCTCTGTGGGGTCTGCGTGACGATCCGGTACCTCACCATCCCGTTGGCCGTGGTGCCGTCGTCCGCGTCGTTCGCCGTCACCGTCATCACGTAGGTCCCTGGGAACAAGAGAAGAGGAACTGCCAGTGTTATCTCATTGCAGAGCAGATTGTGGTCCCACTGACCCGGGGTCATGCATTTTGTTCAGAAATGCTATGGAATAGACATCCCACTTCAATCCAGCCAGCCAGGCAAGGCGAGGATTATGGAAATAGCAACACTGCTGAGATAGATGATCTGGAAGGATGCTGATTACACATAACGGGTAGACAGAGAGAAGTCATGTGAGGGTATCTATGATTAACTTCTAATTCTTTCAGTGATTGTAAGTTTTAGGGCAGCATTTTTTGTCCTGCAGTTTCACAGATTCTCACAGGAGATTTTTTTTCCATCCAATCACTGCATTCACATGCATTCAGAAGTAGAGTTTAATAGTGGAAAGCCCATCAGACTTCTCAGCAGCTTCAGAAAGACACTGTCAACATTCCCATGCCCAGTGCAGGAAGCAACTGCCTCCTGCTTCCAGTTCTTGGAGAAACATCCACCTTTCTGGTCCCTCCTGGATTAAAAAATCCATTTCTGCAGAGCAAATACAACAGCTGCTGCCCAGCAGGACAGAAAACCAATGATTTGGTATGTGTGGCCAGTGATGTATTGAATTGTTGGTTTGTTTCTTGCTAATCATCAGTGTCTTCATTTGCCTTGCAAAAAACAATCCCTACTTTCTCGATACTGTGGGGAGTGCACTGATGCACTGACAGGCTCATTAGCACTGGAGTTTGGCAGCAGGGTGTTCTGCTAAAGTGGGAAATTATCATTATGAGGGTAAAAGATGTTACTTGATTGGATGGACTCCTGCAGCTGCATGGTCCTGTGATCCCCCAGAGCTCGTAGGGCCCAGCTTTTCACTTGTTATATCGGTAGGAGGGAATGAGTAGCAGGGCAGGCACACACTGCTCACACAGGGCAATCTGCAACGGTGGATGAATCTAATGATATGAGACCTGAGAGGAGGAGTGGGAGGCAAAGAGAGACAATGAAACCAGACATAACCTCATTTTGTGATCACCAAACCCAACAGCATCCATGAAAAGAGTGAAGGTGCCGCTCAAACACTGCTCATTTCGGAAGTCTGAACAGACAGATCAACTTATGAGCCTGCTGTGCTGGAGAGATGCAAAGTGGTCCCAGCAAGAACCCGAGCTGACTCGAGATGGAGCCACACGTGGCTTTACAAAAGGAGCTGAGTTTGTTCTGCTCTCTGGGTTAGATGTGAGCCACTGGCAATCCTGAGGACACGTGGCCACATCAGCATCGTGCCGTGTCCCCTCTGGTATGCCCAGGTCCTCAGCCTGGTCACTCTGGGAGCTACCACACTCCCAGTTCAGGAACACCAGAGATGTGGAGAGCTTGCATCTGTTTGCAAAAGACTTAAAAAATACCCCGTGCTCTAAATGGGCAGATCTAGAAATGGCTGCAGCATTTTGTACCTTAGCCAAGTGTCTTTAAGCCACTCAGCACGTAGGAAATCCCCCCAGGACCTTCCCTAACTCTGGGAAACCAACGTTTCTCAGTATTAGCAAGAAGTTTATATTTCTGCACTTGCGTGAAGTGCTTTGCTGATCTTCCATCTGCCTCAATCAGGCTCTTTTTGTTCTCAGTGGTGATACATATATTCCTGTGAGTTTTCTTAGTTCAATAAGAATTATAGATTAAAAAATAAATGAATGTGTAAAGCAAATCTTAATGATGAATACATTCCTGGTTTTGTGCAATAATCCTGATTCACATTTGTGAAATGAAAACAAACTATTCAACAACTTTAACATTCTCCCGATCAATAAACTTCAGAAGACGGAAGGAACACTGAATTGAAACAAGGCTGTGCAAGCAACAAATTTTCTCTATTTTCTCTACAAGCATTCGTTTTTTGCTCTTTTGCAAAAACCAGTTATCACGAGACAGCTGATACAAATAATGAAACCAACCCTTAGATAACTACAGGGAAAATGCACAGGAGAAATTTAAATAGGAAATATGCTGAATGAGATGTTTGATTTGGAATTTATGTTATCTTAATGCATTCAATACTGAAAATATCTCTGAACAGAATGTCAAAACCTGGGGCTAATGAAAACAGAAGCGGAAGAGGAAAACAGAATCTATTTCAGGACATGTGCAGTCTTAGGATGTATTCCAAAAACCAGGTGGTATTTCATGATGCACTTCTAGCTCAAAAAAACAGCTCTGAAAGTCATTTGGACTTCCAGGTTCAGACAAGGGCACCCCACAATTGTGGTCCCTCCTCACGGGGGATGTCTCAGACTGCACTGTAGACTCCAAAATTAACCAGCACATGTGTGAGATGGTGGGTTCCCAACTCGGCAGGGGAACCTGACAGGCTGCAGCTGCAGTGGGAGGGGGTGGGGGACAGCAGCTATACCATGGATGGAGAGCATAGAAAGTCTCTTTCACTCTTTCCCTGACCTTTTGGCTTCTTTCCTGCAGTGTAGCACTGGACTGAGCACATCTGCTCTGGAGAAAAAGGACTATCTCAACAGCATTTGACCTACATCTCCATAAAGGGCGATGGGACTGGACAAATGTCTCTAAAGTCATGAACTGAGCACCACGGAGCTGTATTTCAAGAGGCAATCTGCTCCCTATCTCCTATCTTTAATTTCGATTATGAAACCCAACCACAGAGAAAATAAAGAGAGGAACTTGGCATTAATTACTATCTTGTAACTTAATAAAACGCCCTCTGCAAAGGGCCCTGTGTGGCTGCAGCACTTTGCAGCACATGATGGAGTTGCAGCAGCTGCTTCCTCCCTGGCTCTCCCTGGGGCTGCCTGTCTGACCACAGCCTGCTTTAAACTGGCTGCAAATTGCTTCTCCCTCCCCACAGTCTGGACAGTGGCTGGTATCTCCTCTCCCTTTCCTGTGTACACACTTTTCCCACCTGGCAGCGTTGACCGACAGCACCTCCTGTTCCCCGTGCTGAGGGCACCATCCCTAGGGACAGCTCCCGAGGGATCAGCTGGGGTAACCTACACCACTGTCTGTGTTCCACTCAGTTTGCTTTGCATTTAGTCTGTCTTTAAGCAAGATGTATCCTCCAGATACCCGTCTGCTGCAGTGAATGACATCAACATAGATCTGTGCACAAGAGTATTCAACAGAGCGATGTGGATATACACAGATAAAGTGTCTAACATCCTCTGGGTGCTGTATAAACTCTTGCACTATACTCAGATGGTTGGTGATGATTTACCTGCAATAAAAGTAAATAATGTTATGCTCTATGTCCTTTGCATGGAGATACATCTTCATGTACTTTATATTAAAATAAAGGCAATATATCCCCATATCCAGCCCCTAATACCACACCATTTAGGCAAATATACAGTAGCAGAGAGCACAGCTCTAACGCACTTGAGGATTGAAGCTGGTATTGTTTGCTTTCAAGTGACAAAGCACTGACTGCCCAATCTGGCCCACGGGGTGTGTATGTGTATTTTGTGGAAATCAAAGTATTAGCCACACCACATTTACAGCCCTTTATCCTACCCAGACAGAGACTACGAGCAGTTACTACAAACCAAAAACACTGAGAAAACTCCTCCAAGTGATGGACCCCCAAACTGTACTCTGCCAATTCTGCATCAGACCCTGCTGGTGGTGATGAAGCTACAAGAGTAAGTTAAACAGGAATAAACAGGGCAAGAGGGACTTTGTGCTTTCAGTGTCTGAGAAAAGCATCACCTTTATTTTTCTTCTCTTCAGGGATTGCTCTCAAGCACACCGACAATATTAAATGAATGCATAAAGTGCCAAACTCAGAAATTTGCCCCAGCCTGTGCAGTGTATCACAGGATGAATACCTAGTGCAGATATAACAAGTATCTGATATAACTGCATTAAACTACACACCTGGCCTAACTCAGGTACGTAACCTGTTGTAAGAAAACCATTTCTCATCAAATAAGGCACATGGTATGTTAAATAAAATAACAAACCTAGTACATCATGTCAATATTAAATCAAATTTGCTGCATGTTGAACAGCTCTTCTGAGCAGCAGATTGAATTACCATGCACAGCTAGTGATGACAAGATTACTGTGCATTAGCCTTCATTAACTAATGTGCAGAGTTCATATATCACCTGAGTTAAAATTAATGGATGGCATGATGAAGGAGATCTATCAATAAAAGGCAAGACCTCCAGAATCTGTAACTTCCCAATGCATTCCCTTTGATTCTCCCAGAGACTACAACCTCCCAGATGTTATTTTGTCAAATGAGATGGTTTTGTTTCTAACCATGGATAAGACACATGAGAGAAATGCTTGAAAGCAAGCCTTATGAAAAATATTCCCATTGGATTAATTACAGTTTCTACAGGATAGGCAAAACAATGCCTTACAGAACCTGGGAGGATGGAAGCAAAGGGAGATAATTTATACCTGTATATTCAGTTTTGTTTGTCAATTTTAAAATGAATTGCATCTCCCTGTAAAAACCTGCAAAGAGATTTTGCTAGGTTCACCACATCTCATTCCATCTGTACACGTTAAGGAAAAAGAAAAACAAAACAAGAGAGATAGCTGCCCTGAGCATGTGTAAGCAGATAAGCACAGTCATAAACAAATGTCCCCCCGCAAATCACTCCGGAATCTGAGAATCAGCTCAGTTCTTTGTAGCTCAGACAGTCCCAAAGCATCCTGAGGGCTGCTAATTCCCATCACGTTGCCTGCAATCTCTGCTCTCCCATCTATGCAACTTCATTTCTCCATAAAGATGGAGCTTTCAAGAATTTAAGGCATACAAACAATATTTTGGCACAGTTGTGCTCCCAAAGTCTTTGTTACAATTGCTTTATAATTGCCATTTTTCTACGCTGGTTTGATATCCATTAGTTAGATTTAATGCATGTTAAAATAAAGAGCTAATGGGCACTTATCAGGAAGCCAACAAAAAATAAAAATAAAAACTCCTTTCACTTTGCCCTTTATCCCACATGTCACTACAAAAACACATAATCCTCTCCTATGATATAAACAGAAAATGCTAAAACTTCACCCACTTTTTACTGATAATGCTGTTTCTCTATCCAGCTTTATCTTACAGTTGATGTTTTTAAATGGCTGGTAAATAGCTGCAGAATCATTAAAGGTTGGTTAACCTTCTCAGTCTAATTTTGACCTACAAGATACTTAATTTAATCATTCCCCCATAGAAAAGGACGGAATCATTATGTGCAGACATGTGGTGATGGCCATATTACATTAGATCTTCATTAACCCAAGTTAATAACGGCTTTGTACTAATGGAAACTTCCCCTTACTCCTCATTTTTTCTCCCCAAATTGGAAAGCTCACTTAGTGAATCCTCTGCACCTGATGCTAGACAGAGATGACAGAGTTGTTGTGGGAAGATTAAATATTGAAGAACAGTGTAAAATTTACAGCATTTCCTAAAACCAAAATTTTCCACTCAGAAGAGTTTCTGGATATTAGTTTCCTTCCCCACTGAGGATGGGAATCTCATGCCCCTACTCATGGCAGGCACACTTCACCCTTTAGGTGATTTCACTCATTGCAAGGAGGTCCTGGGGACAGAAGGACACACTAGAAATGGCATCAAAACCAAGTTCCAGTGATAAGTGTGACGGGATCATGAAAAAGTCCTCAGAGTACAACTGAACCTTCTGCAGTGTTAAAGACTAAAAAGCATTTCATCCAACAAACCTGCATCCTCAAGTCAAAAAAAATTTAATGTATTCAATTGGTGATGTGAAACAATTTCACACACTCATCGTTAAGGGTTTCAAATGAAATTGGGGAGCTGACCCAGCACGGTGCTGAGTGGAGTCACAGAGGTGAACAGGAACATGAACAAGACCTCAAGATGACAGAAGTGAATAAAACTACTGCAGATGTAATAAATTGCAAATATACCTGAATTAAACTGCATCTCACATGCTCTGAATAAAAAAACTAAATAGAAGCAGCACTTTCCTTTCGAATGATATTCCTTCCGTCATAACTGATAGCTGCTGTCGTTCTCCTTCACCGTAATTTTTGTAATCATTGGCAAATTTTGACCTTTCAAGCAGCTAACCTAATTCATAACGGATGCCACTTCCTAATTAGCAGAGACATTGGATTCTCAGCTTCAGACAGGGCAAGAGCCAACCTAATGAGAATAAAGAGAGTGAGCAGGTCTGGAGAGACAACAGAGCGAGCTGAAGAGGCTGCTGTCACCCAGAACGGAAATAAGACCTCCTTACTGTTAAAAATGGAATAAATACCTCCGGAGAGCCAATGAGCAGATGCACTGACTGCAGCACACACACGGCCCTTGCCAGATCTGAAGATCACTCCCCTCCAGCAGCCTGCAGACTACTGAGACCCCCTTACCCCAGAGAAATCGCACCAGTCAAACATCAGGATGGGCAAAAGCGCATCCAGCCTCTGAGCAAATGGTTCTGGCTGCACAAATTCACAAGGTTCAGCTCGGCTGAGTTCCTGCACATGGATCCTCTTGATTTCCAGGGCTAATTCAAAAAAGGGGGAAAACTACTTAGGACAAGGTATCCTGAACATCCCCATTGAATTGTGCTGAACAGCACAGCCAGGTTTCATGCTGAACTGAAGGCACGTGTGACTCCAGACATCATACAGCCCCAGCTGCACAGAACCTGACACTGAACACATCCTCCACAAGGCTTCAATCCAATCCCTGAATTTTGGCACTACAAGGTAATATAGTATAATACAAAGTGGTGTAATATAATATAAACATTATAATATGTATCATACTATGCTATTTGTAGTTAAAAGGAGGCAGAGAGTAGGCTATTACAGTGTTCAGCTGTAACTCCCTCCTACAGTGGTCTCAGACCATGATTTCCCTATTTTTTTCCTTTACATCAACTTGGCCATGTTTTTTTTTAGAGGGAAAACCCATCAATCTGGGGATCTGCATTTTTTTCTCACTTACAGTCCTATAATTCACTTCCTTGCTCTTGGGACTGGATGCTCCTGAAAAGGAAATTAAGAGCACAGATTTCATAACCACTCACCTCGAAGGAGAATGGAAAGCACTACCACATGAGTCTGCAGAAAAACAATTTCTTATCTTAAAATTGTGCTTGGCTGAGCAAAAGAACTTGAAAAAGAATATTGTGTATCCTAAGTCTGTGTGTAATGTGTGAGAGAATGGAATCAGGTTGGACAAAGCCATCTTTAATAGCATATAAAGTGCAAGGGTAAGAGCAGCACCTGCCCAGGGTGCAGAAGATGGCACTGCCATTGATGAATACATTCAAGCTTGTGATGGATCCAGAAGTAATGCATCCAACCTGTGAAGAGCTCTAAGATGAATGGAATAATCTGTTGAGTCCTACTTTGGCCCTCTGGAATATTTCACCTGTGCATGATCTCTCGGAAACATTCAGCATTTGCATTATTTTTAGCTTTTAGTGCTACAAACCAGAACGTGTGGCAGCCCCATCCATGAACCTGTTCAGGTGCTCTCTTGACCTGGGACCTTCCTAAATGAAGAGTTCTAAAATTAACTTCTCTCCAAGCTGGAAAAAACATATTGAAACATCATTTTGACTACGAACAGCACTATGGCGTTTTTGGAATGGGTTGCAGTGGCAGGAAGAGGGATTCACTCCGTGTCCTATTAAATTTTAAAAATGAAACATCTTCTCTTCAGATCTCAGGCCCTGCCACCCAGCAACACCTGCTCTGTTCCTTCACTGAACAAACAACCTGCAGCACACCAGGCATCTCTTCATGAATTGCACTGTCAGGTTGGAGAGAAGGAACAAGCCAGAGCTGCACAATCCAAATTCTCCCCATGAATATATATACGAATGCAACTATATGCCTTAAAAGATTAATTTCACAAGCCTTAAATTGCAGTTTAATTTGAAAACTAATTCAGCCTCATAATTGGCTTTCTGTTCAAATCACTGAGGCTAAAGATTTAAATTCTTAATATTCAGATGACTTTCGAGTTTCTGGCCCCATCTGTGCATTAGTCCATGGTGTTAATCTCTGAGGGAATCTCTGCTGGCATAGAAATAAAATAAACAAACTGGGACACCAGTAGAATAATCGGCTTTTTAAATCCTTGGGTTTTTTTATATACCGCTTATTTTTTGAGATTTCTTTAACTCAATTTGCCACATATAGATTTGGCTCCCAGCTATTTCATTTTTCACGTGGCATGTTATCAACAATTATTCTATCAGAGTTCCATGGACTCAGGAGGAGATGGAGAAATTTTAAATTACAACATTTCTCATGTAAGAAATACTAATATTCCTTTATTTTGGAGGAGTCTCTATACTCAGCACTCTTTCACACCACTCCCAAGGAGGGTGGTAGGAGTAAACTATCCTACAGAACTTCAAGAAAATGAAGGGGCTGGATGAAACTGGAGTTTAAAAGAAGTCACTTGGACTTGTGCTATTGACCTGAAAGGGACCAAAATGTATCCAGAGAGTTAGTGAAGTGGAAAGGATGAATGGGAATGGAAAAGGCCAGTCTGACAGGAACAAATTGTTTTGGAGAGATGAGTTAATTTTTGACAATCTTTCTGTTAAAACAAAATAGATACAACCCAGAGCAAAGCACTCAAGTTGTTGCAGAGCATTTCACATTGACCTTTTCAGAACTGAACGCTTCAGTTAAGTAAGACATCCACATCCTTCCGTGAGGAAGGGTTTGCGGTGGTTATAGCAAAACTAAGCTTCTGCAGAGATGGAAACAATCTTTCTCCATCACTCTGTGGTTTCGTGATTAAATTCCCTTTCTTCTTTTATATTTAAGCATTTTCATGCCATCTTATTGAGCAATTTTCTTTTGGAGACTGTAGAGTTTCTCTTGAAAGAGCCCTCCCCAAGGACACCGCTGGGATCCCACACACCCGGCAGTACAAGCTCAGGGGCTGCACTTGGAGGGGAAAATCCCACTCCAAGCCCCAGCTCTCTCCTGCTGTGAGGCGCTGGTGTGATGCAGCTCGGAGATGCGGGCTTGGAAAAGGCAGCAGAACCCTTGCAGGGCAGGCGGCTCTGGGCAGCCGAGCTCTGCAACCCGTCCCGCTTTGTCAGCGCTTGAAAGGCAACGCGCAGCTCCGGGAGAGCTCTGCTGATTAAGGCTGCCAGAGGGAGCAGGGGAATTTCAGCTCCAGCTTGCAGCTGCATTTTTAAAACTTGGCTGTGTTGTTCACATAGAGGCAAAGTTCAAAGAGGCAGAACATTATTCAACATGAGTAAAACACGGTCTTTTAAGATACACTTTCAAACAGTGGCGTGTTAAATCAAAACAACTCGTGGAGGGGGAGAGTGAGGAAGAAAGATGGTCCTGTGGAAAAGGAAATCCTGCATCACTACTCCTGTTCTGCATTTTTGGAAGGGCCTGCGTTTACACATTTCAAGTGCCCAGCTACTTGACCTGAGGCTAGATAAGCTAGAAATGCATTAAACTGTTTCTCCAGACAGTATCAGAAAAGGAAAGATGCAATTCAGTTTAAGAGCCAACACATCTGAGGATGTCCAGGGGCCAGTTCTCACCGCAGAGAACTTCACCAAGAGCGAGCTCCTGATTTCAAGAACACTATGCTACGGCTCTAGACACTATTTAAATTATTATAATCTTAACCAGCAACAACAACCTATTATAATTAATAATACTTGATGATTTCTTTTCTATTCCTGTCAAGGGTTGCTTCAAGGTGACTCACAGAGAGCACGCTCCTTGGGAACCCAGGCTGAGTGCTCTGCAGGCTGGGAAGCCCCTTCACTTAAACCCCATCAGACTGTCTAATGAGTCTCTTCACATCGCTGCCAATTTTCCCAGCTCTTGGACAATTCTGCATATCTGTATTCCAGGCTAAAGCAAACTTGTGTCTGCGGGAGGCTGAGTGCCCAGCAGTGTCACACCGTGCCGCAGGCTGGAGCACGCCTCCTCCTGCATTCCCGTTTCCTTGGTTCACTCTACCCTCTTCTGGCTCCTTCACTGTTGAGTCAGTAGGTCACATCCTACTTGGCCACCCTCCATGCCCTGCCCTGGCCTGGCACAAACTGCAGCTCCCTGCCAGGCTCAGAGATGAGGCCCCACACTCTGTTCCAGGTCACCACATCCCCGGCCCCAAGCGGGGACCGGGCTGCGCTTGGCGGCGCAGGATCCTGCGGAGGCACAGCCCTGCCTGCTGTGCACACACAGCCCTGCCTTGCTCCACCCCGGACCCCAGAGTGCTGGGACAGCACCACAGGGTCCTTTCCTGCTCGCTGGAATGGGATCTGCTCTATTGATCCTGCTGAAGCCTTACCGGGGCTTTCCCCGCAGCTCAAGGTCACAGCGCCCTGCTCAGCCTCTGCTCAACAGCACATTTTTGATGGTCTTGCTCTGCAAAATTTCCATGGGTAGAGCTCGAGCTCCATATGTCCTTTTTTATCTGGGTTTTTTTTTATTAAATCTGGGCAAAATTCCGACTGACTTCAAACAGCCACTGGCTGCCCATTCTAGCTGCCCTCAGAGTCAGCATTTATTTGGGATACTCTAATACTTTTCTCATTAGAGGTGTGCAAAATTATTAAGAACACTGCAGATACTGTCGTAATCAAGTAACCCTGCATTTTTAATCACAGCCATTATAAATGGGCATATGGAATATGTGAGAAATAACAATTGCACAGGATATCCAGGGAAGCATTTTCAGTCCTCAGGCATAGTTCAGCAGCACTGAGCAGAGAAAAATGAATGCTGAACTCCTGTAACATATAACAAGATTTTTCAGTTTGCTTGAAGCATGGATATTCACACATATGCAGATATATTTTTATAGATGCATATACATAGCTAACTTACTGTTGAATCAGTACTGAACACATTTTGCTGTTACCTCAAAGAATGTGCAGTGTCTTTCATTTGTCAACCGCTGCCAGAAATAATCACGAATTCTGGTCACATATTTCTTCTCTTGCAATGGCTGGTGTGGGTACCTCCTTAGTTGTTACAATATTCTGAGGCATCTTGAACTATAAAAAAGTTTCTAAATCTTTGCAAAATCTATCCTTAGCTAAATACATTGTCTACGCTTGTCTCTGCACCCAAGAGGAACACACAACTCTGAGGCAAAGGAGGAGCACGCAGATATTCCCTTTAATTCCATGACCTCTCTATCATGTTCTCAAAGGCACAAGATCATGTTTCTTGCCAAGCACACGGAATGAGGGCCTCCGATACCCAAATTCCTAGGAGGCTCTACAAAAGCAAGGAAGAGAAATTCAATACTAATATAAACCTTTAAAAGAATACCGATTAAACAGGAAAGAGAGAAAAAACCCCCGACAAATACATCAAAGACAAATGTAATTGCTTTTGAATAAAAACAGATTGCTTTCTACCTTCCTGCCTTAAAGGCAAGCACTCCAGCCTGGGATAGAGAATACCAAAAATCACTGCTAGAAGCAGAAGAACAAGTATTTTGCAGGCAAAATGATCCTGTTCTGATTTAATAGCTCAAAGGCTTATCTGGATTTCAGACAAGAAGAGGATGCAATTTACTGCTTCTTTGACAGATGAACAGAGCTAGTTAAAACATTTGGGAACACTTTGAATATTGATCTGTCCTCGAATAAGATGTAAGAAATTTGATTTGCTATGGAAATGTATCAATCTTCAAACCTTGATATGCCCCAAAGTGGCCCTCAAATGAAAGCTGGAAAAATTCTCTGGGAAGATGTCATTAGAGCCGTCAGCTCAGGGACTCCTCACGCTCCCTCCTCCAAGCAGGACTGGGATCAGGACTTTGAAGCTGGGACATCACTACCCAAAGGAATCAGGAAGGGAGCTGTACCTATTCTTTGCTCAGAAATAATGTCACGTTCTGTCCCCACCACGTGTCCCCCACAGCTGCCCGTCCCTCACAGTGCTGGAAGACAATCAATCACGACTGTGAATCACCTTGTTAAAAACAGTGCCCACCGGAGACTTCCCTGTCACACCTCCGGCAGTGGAGCCGCCGTGATAAATGTTTGCTGACACAAACCAAAGTCACGGGGTGTTTAACCCCTCAGCTGGCAAACAACTGAGGAGAGAATCAAGGAAAAATCTCCCTCTGATTTCAGGAGACTTCCAGTTGTACTGGTGATACAGACCAGTTTATGTTCAAAGAATGGATACACTCATTTTAGATAAGCTCAGCAATGAGCCAAACCAACCCTGCTCCCATATTGGAAACTGCAGGGTTATGCCACACTTAAATAACAAATCAACGATAGAGTTAGAAACAGAACATTAAAGACCTTTACAGCTCTGTTTTTTCCAAGCATATAAATGTGCTCATGTAAAAATCATCATTTTTCCCCATACTTACATCCTCACTAATTTTTCACCCACAAATTTTCTGAAATTCTACTTCAGGTTTTTCCCCATTTTACCCTCTGTTAGAAAAGTCTGTGGGGATCGAGGATGAGCCTGCGATTTCAATGGGAATATTTCCACTTCCACACATTTGCATCAGGTCCCAAGTAAGAAAGTGTTTTCTTGAGACAGAGCCTTTGGAGTCTGACTGGATGCCAGATACTGAGTTAGCAAATGACTGAATTAAATATCAAGGAGGAGGATATTGAGCATTTGAGACACAGGGTCAGTGAAAGGCCACTGCCAGGCTGGCTTTCAGTGCTCTGTAATTAGAGTAACAGCCCTGTATGTGTGCAATGAGTGTATGAGAACGGCGCCATAGAGCATTACTCTACAAAACTGCTGCTTTCACAAATTCCACAGCCAGGAAGGGACCACCAGGATCCAAGCTCCCTCCAGCCCAAGTCTGCACTTCCCCTTCATCCAGAAAAAGAGACACCAGATTGTTCTCACCCCCATCAGACTTCCAGTAAGAGCATCAAGAGCAAACCTCTCCCTCATCCCCTGTGTTCCCAGCAGAGGCCAACCCACCACACCAGATGAATGGCTGAAAACCCGCGAAACTTGGAGACTTTTTGTTCAACTGTACCTGGTTTAGAGCCTTCATCAACAGATCCATTATAGACTTGGTTGATGAACTCCGGCCTGTTGTCATTCATATCAATCACGTAGATGTAAAGGTCAATAGGATTCTCCACCTTGTTTCCATTCATATCCACCGCGTGAGCCCGCAGCTGGGAATAAGCACAATGAAAACACATCATCAGCAACTGGATTTGTTACAGAATGAGAGACTGTTTTGCAAGGATTGACTTTACATCATAAATACTGTCTCAAAATTAAATGGAGCCAGTATCTAATTCCAGCAGAAAGCACTGACATGGTTTCCATCTACACTCGACTCACAGACAGTTTTTCAGAGCTTAATATAATAATGAAATAATATTTTAAAACAGTGATTGGTAGTGGAAACACTTTAACTGTGGTGTAGTGATGCCATCTCCTTCACAGCTCACAGACCACTCTATTTTAATTTTTAAGACATATTGAACCTTGTCTGACAATCTGAAAAGCAAATTTTGCTTAGTTCCAAATAAAGTGAGGAAATGATTTTGAGTGAGAAGTTTCTTATGGGAACTTGCAGCCTTTCACACCCATAATAAGAGGGATTAATAAGTGAAGAGATTTCAGGATGAACTTAAAAATGTTTATTCTTTGTTTAATCATGGTCTCCAGAAACAGCAACAGCTACCAACCCCATTGCTCTGCACGCTAAAAGACATTTAAAAAGTCCCTTTCCTTCAAATAATGGGAGCCCCCATGGCACTAAGAATGAAATTTCCTCAGGCTTGAATAAAATACCCAGTGCTGAGGCATTTCAATAACCAGAGCCACAGTGCTAAGCCCTCAGTTAAACTGGAACTGCAGCTTTATCTTATTAGCAATAACCATCAGTAATAATGCCCAGAAACAAGAGCATCTGTTTTCTGAACAAAAGAGACAGATACAGCATGTCAAAATGAGTAATTAATAAAACAAAGCAATCAACAATAGTCTGGAACAATCAGTAACCAGGTGAAAAAAATGGATAGCCTTCTCATTAAAGGGAACAGATGGCTACTCTAAATGGTGTGTGGCTGAACGCGCTGCCGATGCCGGCTCCGGGAGAACTCCGACAGTGAGGGAGGAGCTGCACGACCACGGCTGCCACTGGGGAGGCACTGGCTGGCTGTGAGTGCTGCAGATTTTGGCCATTACCCCTCTCCATTTCAGCCCCTGTGAGCACTGCTGAACGCCCACCCTGCCATGAGAGCTGGGGACGGCACTTGGGATGGCTGCGTGACATCCCACGGGGCTGCTGGGCTGAGGAACCAAGGCTTCAGAGGACGTCAGCTGCACAGAGTCACAGAATCACACGATGGGCTGGGCTAGAAAGGACAGTAGAGCTCATCTAGTTCCAACCCTCTGTCACAGGCAGGGAACCTTCCACTAGACCAGGTTGCTCCAAGCTCCATCCAACCTGTCCTTGAACACTTGCAGGGATGGGGCAGCCACAGCTTCCCTGGGCAGCCTGTTTGTGCCAGGGCTGGCTGGGAGAGTGGGGCTGAAGGACAGGGGACACAACAGCTCGTGCCACCCAGAGGGATGGAGGCCTCTGGTCCCTCCCAGCAGTTCCCTACACCACCAGGCTGCTGCTGGGAGTCAGAGCTGACATGCCAGGGAGGTCTCCAGCTCCTCTGAGGCATGGCAAATAAATGTGCTAATTGCATTAGCACTGGTTCCTGTCTTTCACTCTCGCTGGGCTGGTGATTGATGCTACTTTCCCCTTCATGTATGGTGCTCAGAAGTCCAGAGCTTAACAAAAGGAACTGCACACCATTAAGATGGGCTGGATTAACATTTAATCAAGCAAAGAGAACAAACTGCCATGTGAAACGAGCTGGGAGAAAAACATTTTTTTTTTAAAAGGAAGTTAAGCAGCACGTTTTCTTTAAAGCCTGAAGAAGCCCAGCTTTGCTTTCAATACAGGATGTACCGTTTGTATTTCATGACTTGCAATGCTCTTAATATCTGCATTTCTTTCCTGCATAGGAACTGCTTTGGCTCCCACCTGTTGAGCCATCCTTCATCATGTCAGATGGAGCAATTCAATAACTTTACAGTCAGAGGTCAGACTGTCTTTGAAAAAAAGTAATTCGGAGCTAAAATTAAAGTTATTATCTTCAAACTGAGGCAGCACTGGGCTCTCTCTTACAGCATTTCCAGCAGCGGAAATGGTTCCATTCAGAGATAAAGCAGAGAGCAAAGCTGGTATCTCCCCTCTCAGATCTGACTCTCCCCCTGCAAATTTTTAATTACATTTGATAGCTTTTGTTTGAAATCTCTAGGAGTAAGGGATTTCTCAGCAATGCACATCTATCTGCTTGTTGCACTCACTGAGCACATGTACCCATCAGCGCGTTACTGCCTGCACTCAAGGCAAAAAAAATTCAATAAGCAAGACTGCAGGAATCTCATCAAACTTGTGGTGACATGCTCAAGTGTCACCCCTGTCCTGAGCCCCACACCTGCACTAGGCTGAGCTATGGGAGGCAGGGCAGTGCTGGGCACACTGGTGTGGTCACTGGTGTCCTGCCTCTGGGGTTCCAGGAGGATGGCACCCTCTCTCCTGCTCCTTTTTTTGGCCTGGCTTCAGTGAACATTTCTACTTTTTTCCTTTTGTGCTCGTTTGCATTAATTTGAACAACTCTCATGTGCCAAAGCCTCCATATCTTCCACAACATGTTGCTTCTCTGTGGTCAGTGCCAGCCGTGGCACAGGGAGAATGGAGTCCTGAGCCAGAGGGTTGAATTTCAACTCAGCTCAATGGGAAGCTCTCTTTGTTAAAAAACATTCCTTGTTAAGCTACAATTCCTCATTAGAGACCATCCTCAGCAGAGAGAGCCAAGGAAGGAGGGACTCCAGGGGGGCAATCTGTCTGCTAGGAAACTAGCTGGATCTCCAAGGCAGATCTATACTACATTTCCCTTCCTTAATTCATCTTCTCCCTCGTTCTCTTGTCCTGCTTTTGGTATTCATGTGGCATCCTCAAGCTGGACAACACACTTTGTTCTGGAGTCATTCTTCAGTCGCTGAGATGGGGCTCATTTCTGTGAGGCACTGAGTCCACGTGGTGCTCCGTGGCTCAGGCTGCCATCTGATCCCACCTGGGACCAAGCCACCTCTACCACCTCTATTTTGGTGGCAGAGTGATGGAGGGGATGAAAAGCAGCTGCATGGGAATGCTGTGTAGCACTGGGCAAGGAACAAAAGGAGATGGTTGAGCTCCATCAGACACACACATCATTTTGAGCTGGAAAATACACCAGTGAAAGGTCAGTGAGCATCACCTGGGCCCCAGGACACATGCCAGACATGGGGCACGCACAAGGATTCAAATGGGAGCTGGTGGGTGGCTGAAGAGACAGTTAAGAAACATTTATAAAGTTAGTTTGAAATATTTACATTTTCCCCAAGAGGGAGAACATGACAGGAGTGAAGAAGGAATAAAATCAAATGAAATACCTTGCAAAGGATTCTGAAAAATTAATACATGTAGGCAACTAATCTCTAGCTGATGCATCACTCTGCTGCTCCAGCCAAGGAGCTGGCTCGATATTCTTTAACAAATATTGTTTAAAAGTATGACAATTATTGCTATCATATTCAGCAGCAGCTACCACAGGTCTCTGAGGTTTTCCTACTGACAGTTTCCAGTGTGAATGTAGCTGCTGGCATACAAATGATTTGGTATCATGATTATTGATTACACTGGAGGCTGGTGGTATCTGAAGGTAGTTAGTCAAAGTCAACACAGTGAATTGTGTTAAATATGAATATTACTTAGGCACTAATACTACTAATACAAATATACATTATCAATCAGTGACAGAGCCTTTAAGCAATAAGCATACAATGTCATGCCTAATTTGTGTGCTCTTAATTGTGATTAAAAGTTCAATTTAGAGCATTGTGACACAAATGGCTGGCATTACTCAACATGGTTAAAAATATTGGAATTAGCTCTTGTATCCCGTAATTTGCAGTAAAATTGTTTTGTTCCTTTGCATTTAAAACAACTCTTTGTCAGTCTACAATCCACCTGCTCTGCTCCAGCCATTTCTGAGGGAGTATTTCGTCAGCCTGATGCTGACAGCCTACACATGTGTCTGGAACTGGATTAGGACTTGCTTCAAAGTTTCTCTGTAATGCATGTTACTTGAGTATCATAAGCAATGATTACTTACTGACATGTTTATGCTGATGTCTTTTGAAAACAGAGCTTGAAAAACGTCTTGGAAAACTAACCTACCAATTTTCTATCCCTTGTACTTGCCAGGCCTAACTGCAGCTTAATATAAAACCGGTGTCTGGATCAGAAAAGACGTTCAGAGCCACTAATTCTGTCAGCAGCACAAACGGGACTTGGGGAGTGCAGTTAAATAAGGCCAAGAGAACTCATGCATATTAAATATTACTACCTGCTGAAACTTATTTGGCATGCAGTGAACATTTTAAGGGCTGACTGCAAGGGGAGATGCAGCACATGCCTGCTGAAGCGAGACGGCAGAGAGATGTGGGGAATGTGTCCCATGACTGCGTGTGCCATGGCCGTGTGTCCCATGGCTGTGTGTCCCATGGCTGGGTGTCCCATGGCTGGGTGTCCCATGGCTGTGTGTGTGTCCCACGGCTGTGTGTGTGTCCCATGGCCGTGTGTCCCATGGCTGGGTGTCCCATGGCTGGGTGTCCCACGGCTGGGTGTGTGTCCCACGGCTGTGTGTGTGTCCCACGGCTGTGTGTGTGTCCCAT